>BOPN01000275.1:452256-454756 GCA_017312705.2 Penaeus japonicus | reverse complement strand
TATTTGATAAAGTGCAAGGATGTGTTTCAACGTAAACTTAAAACACGAAAACAAGGAAAAAATGAAAGAAGGAATCCGTGAGGGGAAAGCAGAGAAAACATGAAGAGATAAACAGATGAAAATGAAGGTAAAGTATGATAACGAGAAAAAGAGACGAGATATCAAGATAAGGTAAATACATAATATAAGGTAAGTAATGTATAAGTAGTGTTATGTAGAGTAGTAGTAACGTAGATGTAGACGTAGAACGCGGAACACTCGGAAAGGCACGTCAACGAAGATAAAAAACACCTTTTTTCTTATCAAAACACACAAAAGAGCAAAGCCAAATTATCTTGCAGGGCGGAGAAGTCCGTAGATGCATAATGATAAAGATAATGCTGATAATAATGATCATAATAATAGTGATAAAAATAATAATGATAATGATAATAAAAATGATGGTAATGATAATAACGATGATAATAACAATGATAACGGTGATAACAATTATGAATAATAAAAATAATGATAATAATGAAATAGGAAAACAACAACAATAATGATTATGAACAAGATCATAGCAATAACAGGAACAGTAATAGTAAATGTATTGATAATGATTCTGATTACGGCATAGATAATGAAGATAAAAACGACAGTAATGATGATATTAACTAATGATAATGATATGATGGTATTAGTAATAAAAACAAAATTATTGGTTATATAACACCAACAACAAAGCAACAATGATAACGGTAATGACAATAACAACAACAAAGCAACAATAATGATAAAAACAACAACAATAATAATGATAATAGCGACAAAGCATCAATATTGATGATTAATAACAAAAACAACAATAAAGCAACAACAACAATAATAACAAGTGATTATACAACTGTGAGCAATGACGCATTGATAAAAGAGTCAATAAAAGTAGAAATAAAGACTCGATGGTAGTTATCAGTATTATCACTGGTATCATTATCATCAATATTGCTAACAAAATTAACACTAGAAATTCGAACACAATTCAATTAGTGTTGAAATATCGACACCAAACAGCACACCGGAATTACACGAGTAACAAATTGTAACAAATACGAACCTGGGCGATGTGTTCAGTAAGCTGGATCTTCTGGGAAAACGCTTCGGTTTCCCCGACGATTTTTATTAATTTATTATTACTTTTTGAGAGAGAGAGAGAGAGAGAGAGAGAGAGAGAGAGAGAGAGAGAGAGAGAGAGAGAGAGAGAGAGAGAGAGAGGTCTGACAAAGAGTACAAAGCTGCTCGGATTATCGTGGATTCGCAAGAGGTGAATGACAAGGCCTTGTTGAAGCAAGGGAAGGAAAGCTATGACGTCGCTGACCAAAGGCGTGTATCATTTGGTAACAACTTCTAGGTGCCATTTTTAGTGTGTTGTCAAAAGCGGCAGAAACAGTGATTTTATCTGAAACGTTAAATACTTTATAATGGCTATTAAATATGCCTGCAGCGCTGTCTGCGATGCTTTGATAAATTTTCATCTCGTCTCGAATAACGTTATCACAATAGCTCTTGGGATAGAGATTCTCGTCCGACTTAATCATACGGTGGAAGCTTCCAATGCCTTGCGAGCTGGTCTTACACCGGGCGTGGTATACATCAGGGCCAACATTTACGTTGGTGTAGTGTAACTCTGCTACTTCTATGAAATGTTTTGGCATAGCAGAATGTCTACTACTTCTTTTAGTGGCTCGCATTTCTCGACAGTACGTTTCGGAGACCAGAGTGATGTTGGTCCTATGCAAGTCATGTTCACGGTCAGGGAGTTGCTCTCTCGTCATAGGCAGATGGGAAGGGGGGTTAACTCTTGTCTCAGGATCCACTGTATTCTGTTGTCTGACGCGGTTGATGACATGAGACAGGTTATTTCTGGCAAAAAGTCGACTGATTAGGGCTGTTTGGAAGCTTGAAAAAATACACGCTATGATGTTCTTCAGATCATTCCATGCGTCTCTCCTTACCTCGTGTGATGTCAAGATGTACATGACCTGGGTAAATCCACACGTTACTGTTATAGGAAGTAAATCACCGTAAATATTGCAAGATTTATATACCAGTGCTCTTCTGCCGACAAGCACAAGCAACATGGCCAAAAGATTTAGCGAACTTCCCGCGACAGACACCATGCATCTGTTTTCTCGTGTCGACACATTTATTTTACAAAATCGGTTGTAGGCGATGCGGCAGTAACAGTAAAGGGCGATTATTATGAAAAACTGGAGGAACGGTACTCTATATTTCTCTCTATAATTTTGCATACTTAAACATTGAATGAGGACCCTCTGAGGAAACACCATCAAATAGATAGTGTTAGCAAAAGTCAAACTTATACTCAGAGTAACGATGTACATCGTCAAAGTCCGAGGCCTCCGATTCCTCATAAAGAACGGATGGATGCAGTAAAGGTACCTCAAAATAGCTATAGCAATTATTATTATGAAGCTATAAAAGTAGCCAAAACTTTGTG
>BOPN01000275.1:419756-432256 GCA_017312705.2 Penaeus japonicus | reverse complement strand
ACTGACACAGAGGATCGTTAGCACAGAACTTGGATGTCCGTGTCACTGACTGAACGGTGGCAACTGCATGACAACCGGCTTGTGGAACTCTCAGCATCAAAGCCACGCGGGTCAGACCATCAACATGGTGCAGGTGAGTGTTTATTGGTGTGTGTGTGTGTGTGTGTGTGTGTGTGTGTGTGTGTGTGTGTGTGTGTGTGTGTGTGTGTGTGTGTGTGTGTGTGTGTGTGTGTGTGTGTGTGTGTGTGTGTGTGTGTGTGTGTGTGTGTGTGTGTGTGTGTGTGTGTGTGTGTGTGTGTGTGTGTGTGTGGATGGGTGTGGGTGGGTGGGTGTGGGTGTGTGTGATGCATATGTATGCTTGAAATAAAGTGTTTGAACACGTTCAGATGCATAAGATAAGAAATGTATACAATTATACATAATTTAGCTGGCTTTATAGTTCCGTGTGTGAAACATTTGTAGGGAATATAGGCCTATATACTCGTTTACGACGTGTTGTTATGAATATACATTAGTAAACATATTTAAGGTGTAAATGTAAATAACCTTATCGACACCGTCAGTTTTACAATACTAAACTTCCTGTAAAACTGACTGAACATGCCTTGGGCTGTGCTTGTCTGTACATGTGTAGTGGATTCGTGAGTAATGAGGCTATATACATTTTTGCATATGCTTTTACGAGTGAGGATAAATATTGTTACATTGCGCAGTGACTCAGCGTTTGGTTGTGACTGCTGTATGTTTACATTTGGTGGAGGGAAGAAGCTTAGCCTTTCACAGGATAGCGTGGGCAATAACCCATGCTATGCCTTTGCACTCGTTTGTTTGAAAATCTTTATATTTTAGTCATTTCTCTCTCTCTCTCACTCTCTCTCTCTCTCTCTCTCTCTCTCTCTCTCTCTCTCTCTCTCTCTCTCTCTCTCTCTCTCTATATATATATATATATATATATATATATATATATATATATATATATGTGTGTGTGTGTGTGTGTGTGTGTGTGTGTGTGTGTGTGTGTGTGTGTGTGTGTGTGTGTGTGTGTGTGTGTGTGTGCGTGTGTGTGTGTGTGTGTGTCTGTATGTATGTGTGTATGTATTTGTGTGTGTATATTTGTATATATTATTTGCATGTGTATTTTTGTATGTCACATACCCCCCCTGGAGCAGTAATTCTCAATCCTTCCTCTGTCATCTAACCTTTCATTTGGAAATCTTTCGCCATTTACCCCCTTGCCACCACACGAAAAATAATGAATTGAAATATAGAAAATAAATAAACTGCATTAAGGTACATAGCGATAAACAAAAAATGAACTTTAGATAATCTTTGACAAAATAATTATCTTTATATATATATATGTATATATATATATAAATATATATATATATATACATACATATATATGTATAATACATACATACATACATACATATATATATATATATATATATGTTTATTTATGTATGTATATATATATATATATATATATATTTATATATGTATGTATATATATATATTCATATATATACATACATATACGTATATATGCATATATGATTGTGTTTATATGAAAACATATGTATATGTGTGTATCTATATGTGTTTGTGTTTATATATAAATATATGTATATGTGTGTATCTGTATATGTGTATATATATGTATATGTATATATGTATAAATAAATGTACATATATATATATATATATATATATATATATATATATATATATATATATATATATATATATATACATACTGCACAGAAATACCAAAGTTTATTCGAGGAGCCATTGATGACAACACTGCCCGCATGTCGCCATCTGCCCTCAGTTGGTGTCCTGCATTTGTCTTCGTAAAGAAGACCGATTCATAAACAGAATATATGTGGTGACGCAGAGTACAAGCACTTTGAAGGCACATTGATTTTTATAAAAGGATAGTATAAATTAGCAAATGTTGACCCCTTGTAAATTTTGACTTCCAAAGTCCGCATATTGATAATCGTATTTATAAACTTTGGATGTTTTTTTTATCGATAGAGAAACAATGCAAGAGGTTATTTAGACAAGTAGGGATGGAAACCACCCCATGTGTGATCGTTATGTGACTAATGGGCTGAACAGAGGCAGGTACACTGAAGTTCAAGGTATGCGAGTCAGGTGCCACTATTTCACTGTTGGGTTAACTGGTAACGGAATTGTCTAACGTGGCACTATATCCCTGCATCGACAAAGACAAGCATGATATAGCAAATGCACTATTAATAACTAGACACCACAACTTATGTTATTGTCTACGCACCTGTTGACCCAGCACCTGCTGCATTGCTTCTATATTGCACAACCTGCCTGTGCAAAATACACACACACACGCACACGCACACGCACACGCACACGTAGACACACACACACACACACACACACACACACACACACACACACACACACACACACACAACACACACTAACACACACATACACACACATACACACACACCACATACACACAACACACACTAACACACACACAAAACACACACACACAACACACACATACACACACATTCATACACATTCACACACACACAATACACACTAACACACACATACACACACACCCCGCACACCCCCCCCACACACACACACCACACACACACACAACACACACTAAAACACACACAACACACACCCCACACTAACACACACAACACACACACACAACACACACTAACACACACACACACCCACCGACCCCACACACACACACTAACATACAAACACAACACACAAACACGCACACATAACACACACGCACAAAACACACACGCACAAAACACACACACACACAGCACACACTAACACACACACAGCACACACTAACACACACACAGCACACACAACACACACAAACACACACACACACACACAACACACAATACACGCACACACACAACACTCGCACACACACATACGCAACACACGCACAACACACACACATAACACTCACACAGCACACACTAACACACACACAGCACACACTAACACACAAACACACAACACACGCACAACACACACACACAACACATAACACACACGCACAACACGCACACATAACACACACGCATACACACACACACACACAACACACACACTTTATAAAAACATTATCTCTTATGAAACAGGTATACAATGCTGTACATCATAGCACATGAATCTTCCAAGCACCCTTAGTAGGGAGGATATGAAGCCTATCCTGATGTAATCCTAAAATAAGTTTCCTTTGGAGAGTGGAGGGGAGGGGAGGGGAGGGGAGAGTGGCGAGGGGAAGGGAGAGTGTGGAGGGGAGGGGAGAGGAGAGGAGACTGGGAAGGGGAGGGGAAGGGATAGTAGGGAGGGGAGGGGAGGGAATAGTGGGGAGGGGAGGGGAGGGAATATTGGGGAGGGGAGGGGAGGGAATAGTGGGAGGGGGTAGGGGAGGGGAGGGAATAGTGGGAGGGGGTAGGGGAGGGGAGGGAATATTGGGGAGGGGAGGGAAGGGAAGGGAAGGGAAGGGAAGGGAAGGGAAGGAAGGGAAGGGGAGGGAAGGGAAGGGAAGGTGGGGAAGGGAGGGGAGGGGAGAGGAGGGAGGGGAGGTGAGGGGAGGAGAGAGTGTGGAGGGGAGGGGAAGGGAGAGGGGGCAAATGAGAGTTGTGGGATAGGAGAGGAGAGAGAAGTGAGAGGGGAGTTTGGGAGAAATGAGTGGGTCAGGGATGGGGGGAGAGGAGAGAATTGGCGAGAGGAGGGAAAACGGAGATGAGAGGGGAGAGGGGTAGAAAGGGAGAGGGGAAGAGGAGAGGAGAGTAAGGGAAAAGGAGACAGTGAGGGGCAAACGGAAAATGGGTCGAGAAGAGAGGAGAGAGGGAAGTGGGGGGAGAGAGGAGAGAGGAGAGAGGAGAGAGAGAGGGGGCAAACGAGAGAATAAGAGGATAGTAGAAAGTGGTGCGGTAGGAGGGGAGGTAGTGGTGAGAGGGGAGTGTAGGAGAGAGGAGAGTGGGGTGGAGAGGAAAGAGTGGGATGGAGAGCAGGAGAGACTGATTGAGTGTAGCACCATATTCACAGAACCTTTCGTATATAATCCTGCTTTTATATATAGACTGAACTAAAAGGTTACACTCTAATACATATTCATACTCGACATCGAGGTCATACTCGTCGTTAGACTGCCCTTTGACCTAATTACTGCCTCTCAGTACCTTCACAGCCGCGTCACTCATCACTTATTGACCGCCTAATTTATGTTTTATCATTCTTCCCTCATTATTCTTTTTTTTACAAGCCATTATTACTTCACGCGTCCCCATGTACCTTTAATAAATGATCTGTAAGGCGCCAAGCGGGCAACGCCTTCGACATCAATAAGGCAAGCCTAAGCTGCGGTTTTTTGCTGATCTCATTCCAAGACCATTCAGCCTACCTCGTTCCCGCCTGGCTCCTTTGACGAGAATGATGGTTGTCAGTTCCTGATAAAGCCGTAGAATGCTGACATCATCTGTGTATATATATATATATATATATATATATATATATATATATATATATATATATATATATATATATATGAGAGAGAGAGAGAAAGAAAGAAAGAAAAAAAAAGAAAGAAAGAGAAAGGGAAAGAGAAAGAGAAAGAGAAAGAGAAAGAGAAAGAGAAAGGGAAAGGGAAAGGAAAAATGAGAGAAAGAGAGAGAAACAGGGAAAGAAAGAGAGAAAGAAAGAGAAAGAGCGAGAGAGAGACAGAGACAGAGACAGAGACAGACAGAGAAAGAGAAATAAAGAGAGGGAGAGAGAGAGAGGGAGGGAAAGAGAAAGAGAAGGAGATAGAGAAACGAACGAGAGAAAGAGAGACAGAGAGAGAGAGGAAATAAGAAAGAGATAGAGAAACGAACAAGAGAAAGAGAGAGAGAGGGCGAAAATATAGGAAAAATAGACATACACACTCAGGTGTTTGTACATATACACATAAGTTTATTTACATATATAGAAAATATATATTGAGTTCAGTTCCAATGCTAATTCAGTTCAGATGTTGGTCTCGTCTGTTTTGGAAAGCGACTGATCAGAGCAAGAGGAGAAGGTATCCCAGGTGCTCTCTAAACATGCATGTGCACAGATCAATAAGGCCGCGGTGAACATACACACTCATTCCTCGAGTGACGCAATGAAATACACAAATCCTTATCTTATCATCCTTATCTTATCGTTACTGCAGCTCCATTGCCGTCTAGAGGTTCGTAGTATAAACGCTGGAGTTTTTCTTATTGCATTCCGGTGAACCAGTTCCATCAATCCTTGTGAGATTGTCGACGTTGACAGTGTTAGTGGCACATCAACTGTGGTTAATAGATGCAGTAGTGGAAGGTAAGTAATTGTGACATTTAAGGTGGTAGATGATAAGGTCTGATAACGAAGAATTGTAAGTTCCCTCTCTTTCTCTTTCTTTTTCTTTCTTTTTCTCTTTCTCTATCTCTGTCTTTCTCTCTGTCTCTGTTTTTTTCTCTCTGGCTCTCTCATTCACTCACTCACTCATTCCTTCTTCATTGTTCATTTCTTATCAAATTCCTCACTCTCACTCACTCATTCACTCACTCATTCACTCACTCTCTCTCTTTCTCCTTCTCCTTCTATCTTTCTCACTCTTTCTCTCCTTTCATCCCTATTCTTCTAATTTCCTTTCCTTATTCTGATTATGTTTCTATTCTAATTCTTATCCCTTTCTTTTGTATTCCTATTCGCTTTTATTTGTTTTCTTGTTTATTCCCTTTTCTTCGTTTTCCATTATTGTCTTTTTATTTTGTTCCCCCTTTCCCCCCCTCTAATACCATGTTTCCATTCTGTTTGATTTCTCTGCTACTGCTTTCTTTGATGTTTTGCAATATATATATATATATATATATATATATATATATATATATATATATATATATATATATATATATATATAAATCTGTTCTTGCTATTTTCCCCTCACGCTTCCCCCCCCCCAACAATTTCTGTCTTTTTTTTCTTTTTTTTTTTAATCTATTTATCTATTACTTAATTCCTCCATGTTGTGTGTGTGTTTGTGTGTATTTTTTATAACTATTATATTAATGATCTTGTTTTTGTTTGTTTGTTTGGTTGTGTGTGTGTATGTGAATGTACGTATATGTGAGTGTAAATATGCATAATCGTGTGTCTACGTTTGTTATTATTATCTGAGTGTATATATATATGTATAATTTGAGTGTTTAGATGATTTGTGTATGTGTTTAGTGTGTGTATGTGTCTTTGATTACGTGTGTTTGTATGTGCAAGTATGTGTGTGTGCGTTTGTATATATATATATATATATATATATATATATATATATATATATATATATATATATATATATATATATATATATATATATATATGCACATACATACATATATACACATCTGTGGGTGTGGTTCTGTATATGTGTGTTTGAATGTGTGTGTGTGGATGTCTGAGTGTGGCTGTGACTATGTGCCTCTGTTGCTTTTGAGCACCCATATGTGTGTGTGAGTGTGTTTTTTATGTTTGTATGTGCCATGCATCTTGTGACATTTAAGTTCTGTTCCTAACTACCCTTTCTATAGTTGAAGATTATTACTAATACTTTGAAATAATCCGCTTTTTTCTGTAACAAACAAATCAAATATTTATACAACACAGAGAACAATAAGTCAATGAAATGAGTGAATGAGATATAAAAACACTGATATTAAAATTGCCTGGTGTGGATTACAATATCTCAAATACTAATAATTCTCATTGTTACTACTGATTTTTTTCTTTATTCATTAGCATTATTGCCATTATCCTTCTTATCATTAATGTTATTTTAATTAAAGGTATTGTCTTCCTCAGAGCTCGTTACCTCCAGCACCAACAGCCAACAGAATGACATCCCAGGCAAGCAATGCGGAACTTGTGGTACACAGCCACAGGCAGACATACTGAGGGAGGGAGGGAGGGAGAGAGAGATAGATAGATAGAGAGAGAGAGAGAGAGAGAGAGAGAGAGAGAGATAGAGTGGAGGGAGTAAAAATGTAAAAAGGATAACAGATGAATATAAAAAAGGTAAGGAGAGAGAGATGACAGGGAAGAGAGGAAGGGAAAGAGGCAAGAGAGGTGGGAGGAGGAAAGGTAAACAGAGAAAAGACGGAGGGAAAGAGAGAAAAAAAAAAAGAGATAGAAATAAAGAGAAATATGGATGGAAAATAAAGCAGGAGAGAGAGACTGAGTTGGGGTGAAAGTAGAAAGGCAGAGATAAATGGAAAATGAGGGACATGGAGAAAAAGGAGAGAAACTAGGATAAATAGACAGGGTGTAGGGGAAAGCATAGAGATGACAGGAAGAGAAAGGACTAGAATTTCATAGATGAAATGAGATAAACGGAGTTAGGAGCTAGAGATAGGTAGAGAGAGATAGAGTTAGAAATAGATAGAGAGAGAGAGAAATTGGGGCCTCTACGCACTGTACATCAAAGCTATAGCACTTGCCGATATGATGATATGGTGTACAAGAACACAATGTATTGAAATGTGCACAGACATTGACAAGGATTCCTGCTGAACAAATTGAGAACAAACAACGCGAAAAGGCCTTGGGCATATTGGTGTTTTTTTTTTTTTTTCCTTTGTTGTATAGGCATTAAGATACTCGTCCATGTGGAAGTGGGAAGTCCTGACCATAGCCTTTCCCTTTCAGTCACTCTGGTGAAAGCAGGCGACGCCGAAGGGCTGCAGACCGCCCTCGGCCTGCAGGCGCCCTCTCGACTTTCTTGGGTGACACGGATTTGTTTGCAAGCCAGCAATAGCAATCTTAGAAAGTCCATTTCTGACATTTTCTTTTTTGGCTCGTGTGTGAAGTAGAATTAATTAGGTCTTAGCTTTTGATGGCCAGAGATGCTGATGACGAGATTCACAGAAATTTGAACTATGGAAACAGAATATGAATTGGCATCTGCTGAAACTTATATACATTTAAAAAAGAAAATGAGGGAAGCAAATCTGAAGAGCCAAACTGACATATTTTTATGAATCCCTTTATCTCTGACTCCTTTCAATTCCAGATGCATTGCTTGTTGAACAGTACAAATTTGATAAGCAGGAAAAATCTAAATCGATTCATTATTATTATTATTATTATACTTCCCTATATACATACATACATATATATATATATATATATATATATATATATATATATATATATATATATATATATATACATATATATACATATATATTTACATATATATATATATATATATATATATATATATATATATATATATATATATATATATATATATATATATATACAAATAATATAATGCTTCTAAGCATTAATATGTATATAGGGAAATATAATGATAATGATAATAATTATAATAATAATAAAAAATAATAATAATGAATGAATTTAGATTTACACACCCTATATATATATATATATATATATATATATATATATATATATATATATATATATATATATATATATATATAAACAGGTGTAAATCTAAATCGATTCATTATTGTTATTATTATTATTATTATATTTCCCTATATACATATATATACATATATATTTACCTATAAATATATATATATATATATATATATATATATATATATATATATATATATATATATATATATATATATATGTATGTATGTATGTATGTATGTGTGCATGTATATGTATATTAATTATTCCTTATTCTTTAATTATTCCTTATTCTATTTTAATCTTTAATCATTCCAACACCCCCTCTTAATCAAAGATTGTTTATGATATACGAGGGAATCTAACCCCTGATAAACTTAAAATCTTTCAACATCTTCTGAGATACAGGTTTGGTTAATGAAGGAGAGAGAAAGAGAGAGAGAGAGAGACTGTAGAGAGAGAGGGAGAGAGAGAGAGAGAGAGAGAGAGACTGTAGAGAGAGAGAGAGAGAGAGAGAGAGAGAGAGAGAGAGAGAGAGAGAGAGAGAGAGACTGTATAGAGAGAGAGAGGGGAGAGAGAGACTGTTTAGAGAGAGAGAGATAAAGAGACTGTATAGAGGGAGAGAGAGAGAGACTGTGTAGAGAGAGAGAGAGAGAGACTGTATAGAGGGAGAGAGAGAGAGAGAGAGAGAGAGAGAGAGAGAGAGAGAGAGTGTAGAGAGAGAGAGAGAGAGAGAGTATAGAGAGAGAGAGAGAGAGAGAGAGAGAGACTGTAGAGAGAGGGAGAGAGAGAGAGAGAGAGACTGTAGAGAGAGAGAGGGAGAGAGAGACTGTAGAGAGAGAGAGAGAGAGAGAGAGAGACTGTAGAGAGAGAGAGAGAGAGAGAGAGAGAGAGAGAGAGAGAGAGAGAGAGAGAGAGAGAGAGAGAGAGAGAGAGAGAGAGAGAGAGAGACTGTATAGAGGGAGAGAGAGAGAGAGAGAGAGAGAGAGAGAGAGATATATATATATATACATATATATATATATATATATATATATATATATATATATATATATATATATATGCATATATATATATATATATATATATATATATATATATATATATATATATATATATATATATATATATATATATAAATATAGATATATATATAGAGAGAGAGAGAGAGAGAGAGAGAGAGAGAGAGAGAGAGAGAGAGAGAGAGAGAGAGAGAGAGAGAGAGAGAGAGAGAGAGAGAGAGAGAGAGAGAGAGAGAGAGAGAGTTTTTGATTTGATATAGTTTATTTGCAGAACAGTTTACATGCTCCTGCAAAAGCCAGGTAAGATGTCAAGCATCTATCCAAACTGGCTAAGCTTCTATTGCGTAAAGGGCTCAGTCAAGCACAAATCTTACATACCTGAGGGGCTGCATTATACTGGTTAACATATATACATGTTTTATCTGGTAGATAAAAAAAAAACTTTTCTATCACTGATCATGTCAAAGACCAAAGACCAAACCAATGTCTACAGTAAAATTAATATATGGTGAACATTAAAATCTCCACAAAATAACAAAGCATCATTAGGTATGATATTGTCAGTAGGTTTAGGTACCTCTTCACTATCATGCGGATTATATACATCAACAAAAATGATAGTTTTGCCATCAAGAAATAATTTAACACCGAGATATTCAGCGCGTGTCACGTTTGTCATCAATCACTAGGGATGGTATGTAGTTCTTTATATATCCCCACACGCACATACCTATGTAAATAGATTTTAGTATTGACAGATAGACATACAGATATAAAAACAAACGGATAGACAGAAATTTATACAAATAAAAGTATATTTCAGAAATATGAGAGAGGAGGGGAGAGAGCGAGGGATCCATGTTCCACGTAAAGCGAACACGTAAAAAGTTGCCTCATTTTCTCTTGACTTATGAGTTTGGAATCTCAAAGTGTGAACTATCATGTGGCATTTTCTTTGATTTACACAAAGAACACATTTTCAATCAGCGCCTGTATGACCTTGCGTCTCGGTCAGGAACAGGAGACGATTCTCAACTATACATTCCTTCTTGGGATATTAATGTGTAAACTTACACACAAGCACAAACACACACACACACATAGCGAGCATATCAACGCCTTGTGCAGGACAGGAAACTTACCATATCGCTTAATGTCGGCGGGCATCCGTCAACATCATTTCTTTGCCTTCTCTGTCTCTGCCGCCGACGTGTCTAACGGGTTCTTATCTACATACATGAAGCACTTACATATAAAATGATGAATAGCATACACACACATACACACACATACATACACACACACACACATATCATAATCTATCATAATCTTTAATTATTCTAACACTATAGCTTGGGATAAGATATTTAATTCTCTTAACTTTAGGTTCGAATTATTAATTATTATTAAATAATGTTTTTGATGATTAATATCTATTTTTAATTATTAATGAATATTGATAAAAAATTGATAACCAATAAATAATTAATATTTAATTGATAACTAATTTTATTGATTATCAATTCAATAGAATATCAATAATGAATAATTAATAATTGATAATTGATTCATAATCAATTCTTATCAATAATTGATTATTAATGACCATCAATAATTAATGAATTGATTAATCGTTATTATCTTTTTTTTCTTCTATTTTATTATTTTTCTTTGTACATATATTCTTTCATCTCGCATTGGTCTAAACTCAAAATAATTCATCTATTCATAACTCAGATATAACTCTAAATCAAATTCATCTTCAGTTATTTAGTTATCACCATTTATCTAGTTATTTCTTCCTTCCTTTTATCGCTTTGTTTTCATTTCCTTTCTTCATTTATTTATTTATTTAATTTCTTATCTTTATTTTATTATTTAGTTATCACCATTTATCTAGTTATTTCTTCCTTCCTTTTATCGCTTTGTTTTCATTTCCTTTCATTTGTTTATTTATTTATTTTCTTATCTTTATTTTATTATTTAGTTATCACCATTTATCTAGTTATTTCTTCCTTCCTTTTATCGCTTTGTTTTCCTTTCCTTTTATTTGTTTATTTATTTAAATTTTTATCTTTATTTTATCATTTAGTTATCACCATTTATCTAGTTATTTCTTCTTTCCATTTATCGCTTTGTTTTCATTTCCTTTTATTTGTTTATTTTTTTCGATTTTTTTATCTTTATTTTATTATTTAGTTATCACCATTTATCTAGTTATTTCTTCCTTCCTTTTATCGCTTTGTTTTCATTTCCTTTTATTTGTTTATTTATTTAAATTTTTATCTTTATTTTATTATTTAGTTATCACCATTTATCTAGTTATTTCTTCCTTCCTTTTATCGCTTTGTTTTCATTTCCTTTCATTTGTTTATTTATTTAATTTTTTATCTTTATTTTATTATTTAGTTATCACCATTTATCTAGTTATTTCTTCCTTCCTTTTATCGCTTTGTTTTCCTTTCCTTTTATTTGTTTATTTATTTATTTTTTTATCTTTATTTTATCATTTAGTTATCACCATTTATCTAGTTATTTCCTTCTCCTTTTATCGCTTTGTTTTCATTCAATTTTATTTGTTTATTGTTTTTTCTTTATTTCATTATTTAGTTATCACCATTTATCTAGTGGGCGTCGGGCGGGCAGTTGGCCGTGGGCGATAGTTAGAGGGCTGGGAGGCCGGACTGTGTTAATTCACAAGAGGCTGAGTTCTCCTCTCGGGTCCACCGAACCATAACAATCATCAAGGGAGAGAGTTAGGAAGAGAGAGAGAGAGAGAGAGAGAGAGAGAGAGAGAGAGAGAGAGAGAGAGAGAGAGAGAGAGAGAGAGAGAGAGAGAGAGAGAGAGAGAGAGAGAGAGAGAGAGAGAGAGAGAGAGAGAGAGAGAGAGAGAGAGGGGCGCTAGACACGTTCAGTTCCAGTATGGACGGGGCCTTACAGCCCACGGACACTGCCAACAGCGAGCCAGTCTTCATCCTG
>BOPN01000275.1:399756-407256 GCA_017312705.2 Penaeus japonicus | reverse complement strand
TTTTATGTGTGCGTGAAGAAAGTATTAGCGGTGCATCAACTGTGTTAGAAAGACAGTGGTGACTCTATTTATCTCTCTTATCTCTCTCCCTTCCTCCCCCCCCCCCTCTTTCCGTCTCTCTCTCTCTCTCTCTCTCCCTCCCTTCCTCCCTCCGTCCCTACTTCCCCCTCCCAACAATTTCAGTCTTTTTTTATCTATTTTTATCTATTACTTAATTCATCCATGTTGTGTGTGTGTTTGGGTGTATTTTTAAAAATATTTTTGTATTAAGGATCTTGTTTTTGTTTGTTTGTGTGGTTGTGTGTGTATGTGAATGTACGTATATGTGAGTGTAAATATGAAGATTCGTGTGTGTACGTTTGTGCTTGTGTCTAAGTGTATGTAAGTTTGTGTGTTTGAATGGTTTGTGTATGTTTTTGTGCTGTATAAAATTTGATTGGTGTGTGTGTGTATATGTATGCAAGTATGTCTGTGAGTGTTTTTATATAATATATATATATATATATATATATATATATATATATATATATATATACATATATATATACATATATATATATACATATACATATATATACATACACATATCTGTGGGTGTAGTTCTGTGTATGTGTGTTTGAGTGTGTGTGTGGATGTCTGAGTGTGGATTTGACTATGTGCTCACGTTTTTCACATATGTGTTTGTGAGTGTGTTTTTTATGTTTGTATGTGCCATGCATCTTGTGACATTTGAGTTCTGTTCCTAACTACCCTTTCTATAGTTGAAGATTATTACTAATACTATGAAACAATTCCGCTTTTTTAAAGTAAGAATATGAATACAACACAGAGAAAAATAAATCAACGAAATAAGTGAATAAGATATAAAAACACTGATATTAAAAATGCCTGGTTTGGATTGCAAAATTCAAAATACTAATAATTCTCATTGTTACTACTGATCTTTTTTTTCTTTATTCATTAGCATTATTGTCAATTTCTTCTTATCATTAATATTATTTTAAGTAAAGGTAATGTCTTCCTCAGAGCTCGTTACCTCCAGCACCAACAGCCAACGGAATGACGTCCCAGGCAAGCAATGCGGAACTTGTAAGTACACAGCCACAGGCAGACATACTAAGGGAGAGAGTGTTAGGGAGAGAAAGAGAGAGAGAGAGAGAGAGAGGGGGGTGGGGGGAGAGGGAGAGAGAGAGGGAGAGGGGGGAGAGGGAGAAGGGGAGTGGGAGAGAGAGAGAAGGAGAGGAGAGAAGAAGTAGAGAGAGAGTAGAGGAAGAAGTACTTGAGAGAGAGGGAGAGGAGTAAAAAAATGTAAAGGACAGATGAATACAAAAAAAAAGAAAAAAAGGAGAGAGAGATTTATTAGTATTATAGATTTAGGGAAGTATAGAGTGTGTGGGGAGGGGAGGAAAGACGAAGGAGAAGAGAGAGAAAGAAAAGAAGAGATAGAAATAAAGAGAAATATAGATGGAGAAGAAGGCAAGAGAGAGAGCCTGAGTGGTTGAAAAGTAAAATGAGGACATGTGAAAAGGAACTAAAATAAATAGACAGGGTGGAGAAAGAGGTATAGAGAATCGGTGAGAAAGAAAAGGACTACTCATAGATGAAATGAGCTCAGACGGAGCTAGATATAGAGGGAGTTGAGAGAGAGAATGGGCCTTTTACGCACTGTACATCAAAAACACTTGCCGATTAAAGGAAAAGTGTAAGAACACAATGTACTAAATGCGATTCTCAAGCTGAATAAATGAGAACAAAACAACGTAGAAAGACAGAAAGCTTAAAAAGACCCTGTGCGCCATTTTTCCTTTTGTAGTCCGGAAGTGGGTCTATCATGTCTTCCTTCAGCGGTGCCTGGCGGAGCAGGTCGAGATTGCAGACCGCCCCCGGCTTCCCTGTAGTGCCCTCTCGACTTTCTTGTTTTAGTCAACTGGTAAATATGTAACAAATTTTTAGAAAGTCTTCATGACATTTTCTGTGGTGTATTAATTAATTTGATTGTATTTTTTTCTGAAGGTATTCTTCTCTATTATTATTATTATTATTATTAATTAATATTTCCCTATATGTATATATACATATGCATGTATATAGTATATATATATATTTACCTATGTCCATATATATTATATATATATATATATATATATATATATATATATATATATATATATATATATATATATATATATACATATATATATATATTAATACATATTTGTATGTATATGTATAAATATGAATATGTATGCACAAACATGTATATATATATATATATATATATATATATATATATATATATATATATATATATATATATATATATATATATATATATATATATATGTATATATATGTATATATATATATATATATATATATATATATATATATATATATATATATATATATATATATATATATATATATATGTATATATATATATATATATATATATATATATATATATATATATATATATATATATATATGTATATATATGTATATGTATATATATATATATATATATATATATATATATTAATACATATTTGTATGTATATGTATATATATGAATATGTATGCACAAACATGTATATACACATATATATATATATATATATATATATATATATACATATATATGTATATATATATGCATATATATATATATATATATATATATATATATATATATATATATATATATATATATATATATTTACGTATACATATATGTGTATATATATATATATATATATTTATATATACATACACATATGTATATATACATATACATATGTATGTATATATATATATATATATATATATATATATATATATATATATATATATGTATATATATATATATATATATATATATATATATATATATATATATATATATATATATATATATATATATATATATATCTACATATATATACATATATAAACTCTGAACTGTTGGCCTATACATAAATATATATATATATATATATATATATATATATATATATATATATATATATATATATATATATATATATATATATATATATACATATATATGTATATATATGTATATATATATATATATATATATATATATATATATATATATATATATACACATATATATGTCTATATATATATATATATATATATATATATATATATATATATATATATATATATATATATATATACATATATATATGTGTATATATATATATATATATATATATATATATATATATATATATATATATATGTATGTATATATATATATATATATATATATATATATATATATATATATATATATAGACATATATATATATATATATATATATATATATATATATATATATATATATATATATATATATGTATATATATATATATATATATATATATATATATATATATATATATATATATATATATATATATATAGACATATATTGACATATATGTTTATATATATATATATATATATATATATATATATATATATATATATATATATATATATATATATATATAAAAACCCTTATATATTCATGTATATTAACTTTGGAGTGAGAGACGGGGGATATCACCGGGTCCAACCGGGGGGTAGGCTACTACAGGCCACACCGCGGAGTGAGAAGGTTCATATAACCATTACGGGGGCGACCGCCGGGGTTACCCCCGGGCTGACTGGGCTTCACGGCCGCTGCGTGGAAAGGCTATTGGACAGACTGATTAATCGCAACAGAGTGACGAAAGGGGCAAATGCAGTTGTGGTCCGATGCGGCCGATTAGACCCTTGCCATTTGGAGGGCAGAGGATAAATTATTATTATGGTATCTATTTCTTATAAGAATGCCCTTAGAAAAACACTCGTAAGGCATTTTTCTCTAGCCACAGAGGTGCCAATGCTTCTTGGTCTTGATTATAGCCAGCAGATATAGTATAGCCTTTCATCTTTGTTTGGTTTCTCCGAAGTAGAGAGAGAGGCGATCACGAAGATAATGCATTATTATTTAAATTATTCAGTTGATCTTTTTATTCATTACTTTTACATCAATACTTTCATCTTTCCCCTTCCTCATTTTTTCTTATCATTCTCACTAATATTTTTTCATTCTCATTCCTAAGAATATTATAGCAACAATTCTTTTTCTTCAATTCTCATCATAAGTGTTGTTCCCAATCTTCTTTCACTCTGTGAATTATTTTTCTTGTTCTATTCAATCCTTGTAAATACTTTCAAATAAATTTTACATCTTTTCAGGAAATAATATCATTGTTTTTTCATCTTGCTGATACTTATTCTCATTATAATAATAACTTTATATTTTTGTAGCAGACAATGTGATCACTTTTATATCATTGTTTTCCCTTCATGATATTTTGGATATTTCGTTCTTTCAATTGTCACTTATCACTTATCATATATTAATATTCCTTTCTTTACATTGGTATGTCTTAATCATTAATATTTACTTGTTATTATTCCAAGTAGTCATTAACATTAAAATACATCATGTTAATTCTTGTTCACATTTATTTGTCATTATATCCTTCTATTAAAGTCATCTATACTCTCATAATAATTTTATAATAGTTCTTTACCTCCTAGATAATGATAATTATTGTCATTCATTGTTACGTTATTTTTATAAATTATTATTAATACATATTTATATCATCATTATTATTTTCCACTAATATTATTATGACATCATATTCAATTAAATACCCTTACTCCATTACCTCCTCACACCACTATTCACCTTACGTCATTCCCCACCATTAATTACCTTCATATTATCCACCACCATTCACCTCTCACGCTCGTCACCCCGCCTCACACCTCCTCACCGTCATCCACCCTCTCACATTCACCTTCTTCGTCATTCACCATTACAACCTTCCTTTATTGTTACCCTCCCTCCACCACATTACCTCCTACGTCATTCACCACCTCACCTTCACTGCCATCCTCACATTACCTTCCTCAGGTCATTCTCACCACATTCACCTTCTCTTTGTCTATTCTAATATTCACCTTTTCATTATCATTCTTATATCTCTCATATCACCTTTCTTTCATTGTCATTCTTACTCACATTCACCTTATCATTGCTCTCATTCACTTCATTTTTCACTCGTTACATTCACCTTCTATTATTAAATAATTTCAATTTCACATTCAACGAATCATTGTCATTTCAATCATTATATCTTCTTTCATTAAGTATTTCAATTACATTTCATTGTCATTCATTATTCACCTTCCTTCATTATCATTCTTCACCTCACATTAATTCATTGTCATTTCACCACATTCTCACCTTCTTCATTAATTATTACGCACCTTCTATTATACTCGCTTCTTCATTGTCATTTTTTCAACATTCAATTTCAGTTTTTCACTCACATTACCTTCTCATTTTTATTTTTTCACCACATCATCCATTGTTAATTTCACTGTTATTCACTGCACCTTCATCACATGTATTCACCCATTAAAATATTCGACTATTGTCATTTTACCATTACTATCTTTTCACTCGTCATTTTACCTCTTTCTTCATTGTTATTAATCGTTTCCATTGTCATTTTCAATTGTTATTCAAATCTTTTTTATTCAAATATTCTTCAATCACATTTCATTTCTCATTCACATTTCATTGTCATTCTTCACTCACACTAATTTCATCATTGTCATTTCACAATCTTCTCATTAAATATTCTAACTCACTTTCAAAACTACCACTTCATGACATTTCACTCACATTGCTCTGAATGCATTATTATTTCTTCGCCACATTCTCACCTTCATTATCATTCTATTACTTCACTACATTCAATTTCAATTTTCATTTTCATTTCATTTACATTCGCTCCATTTCATTATTATCATCAATATTTTCAATTTTCATTTATTATTAATCTTCATTATCATTTCAATACCACTATTTTCACCTTCTCGCTTCAATTTCACTTCACATTCACCTTCTACTCACACATTTTCACCTTCATTATCTTCTTCACTTCACCACATATTCTCATTTTCATTTCATTTCACCACATTACCTTTCTTTCATTATTCATTTAAATTCACCTTCATTGTCATTGTAAATACTAATCCACCACTGATGCTATTCCTGATGCCTAGTTGTAGGGCGGCGGTTACAGCCCACAAAAAAGCTCCTCGTTGATTACTGAACAGACTTCTCCGCGCTGTTAGAGGTCAGAAGCCAGTTAAGCCTTCTTAGTCTACTACCTCTGTTCTGATCTACTTTCCACTTTGTGTCCTACAGATTTCGAGCTACTTTTCTACGCCTATAGTTATGGGCCGAAGGGAATCGAAGCAGACCATTAGTTACACGGCAATGAAAAGACACATACTTCATCAAATGGTAATGAAGGTGAAAGAAGGAGGGATCTACATTCATCCTAAACATATTTGGTCAATGAAGAGGTTTTCCGGAGCCTGGCGTGTGAAAGTGACCAGGTATCACGGCAGTGGAGTACGGTCATCACTAGGGGAATTTTACAAAGAGAAAAGACTGTATAACAACAAATGAAAACAGTGGCTATTATTACCACCTTCTCGTTATTTCACCATTTTATCTTCTTCACTGTCATTTTATTATTCGTTTTCTTCATTGTCATTTCACTTCACACTCACAATAATGTCATCTCACACATCAATCTTCATTATTATTTCACCAGCCACTACCTTCTCATTTTGGTCACTATTGTCATTCACTATTTCTCCCGAACATTCATCTTCTTTCATTTCTCACTACTACCTTTCTGTTCTTCATTTTACTTAACTTCATTTCATTAAATACTCCTCTCACCATTACCTTTTCAAATACTCATCTGTCTTCATTTTTAGCTTCTATTTCTCATTGTCATTTCTCAGCTCAATCAGCTTTCAATTATCTGCCTCATTAATTATTCAATTTCTCTGCTTCCTCGACGCTATTTGACATTGTTTATTCACTCATTGTTCTAACCACTCACCTTCAATCTTCACTTCATTCTATCTTCATTATCATTCTCACTGATTATTCACCTTCTTCATTATCATTACTTCGCATCTTCTATTATTCTTCAATTATATATTCACTTTTTTTATTAAAATAGCCTTTTCACTTCATTGTCATTTTCCAATTGCATTGTCATTTCATTACTATTCACTTTTCATTTTCACATTCATTAATTTCCTTTCACTTTCATTATTATTCACATTCTATTATTATTTTTCAATTACTATTCAATTTTTTCATTACCACATTCAATTTTCTCTTCACTTTTTCATTAATTACTTATTCACTCTTCTTCATTATCATTTTACCACATTTATCTTTTCATTTCACTCATCTTCTTCCTTCTTTTTCATTCACTTCATTCTTTCATCAACTCATTCACTTTTTCATTTTCACTCACATTTACTTACCACCACATTCACCTTTCATTGTCATTTCACTCACAATC
>BOPN01000275.1:382256-394756 GCA_017312705.2 Penaeus japonicus | reverse complement strand
TGAATGTGAATAAGAATGACAGTGAGAAAGTGAATGTGAATAAGAATGACAGTGAGAAGGTGAATGTGAGTGAGCATGACAATGAGGTGAATGTGAGTGAGAATGACAATGAGAAGATGAATATGACTGAGAATGAAAATAAGGTAATTATGAGTGAGAATGACAATGAGAAGGTGAATGTGAGTGAGAATGACAATGAGAAGGTGAATGTGAGTGAGAATGAAAGTTAGAAGGTGAATGTGAGTGAAAATGAGAAGTTGAATGTGAGTCAGAATGAAAATGAGAAGGTGAATGTCAGTGTGAATGACAATGAGAAGATGAATGTGAGTGAGAATGAAAATGAGAAAGTGAATGTGAGTGAAAATAAAAATCAGAAGGCAGATGTGAGTGAGAATGACAGTGAAGTGCATGTGAGTCAGAGTGACAATGGGAAGGTAATTGTGAGTGAGAATGACAATGAGGTGAATGTGAGTGAGAATGACAATGATAAGGTAAATGTGAGTGAGAATGACAGTGAAAAGGAGAATTTGAGTGAGAATGACAATGAGAAGGTGAATGCGAGTGAGAATGACATGAGAAGGTGAGTGAGAGTGAAAATGACAATGAGAAGGTGAATGTGAGTGAGAATGATAACAAGAAGGTAAATATGAGTGAGAATGATAATGATAAGGTGAATGTGAGTGAGAATGACAGTGAGAAGGTGAATGTGAGTAGGAATGACAATGAGAAGGTGAATGTGGATGATAATGATAATGAAAAGGTGAATGTGAGTGAGAATGACAATGATAAGGTGAATGTAAGTGAGACATTGATGAAAGAGGAAGATGTGAATGTGAGTGAGAATGACAATTAGAAAGTGAATGTGAGTGAGAAAGACAATGATAAGGTGAAGGTGAGTGAGAATGAAAATGAGAATGTGAAAGTGAGTGTGAATGACAATTAAAAGGTGAATGTGAATGACAATGACAGTGAGGTGAATGTGAGTGAGAATGAAAATGAGGTGAATGTGAGTGAGAATGAAAATAAGGAGAATGTGAGTGATAATGACAGTGAGAATGTGAATGTGAGTGAGATTGACAATGAGAAGGTGAATGTGAGTGAGAATGACGGTGAGTAGGTGAATGTGAGTGAGAATGATAATGAGAAGGTGAATGTGAGTGAGAATGACAATGAGAATGGGAATGTGAGTGAGAATTATAATAAGAAGGGGAATGTGAGTGAGAATGACAATCAGAATGTAAATGTGAGTTAAAATGATAATGAGAAGGTGAATGTAAGTAAGAAGGACAATGAAAAGATGAATGTGAGTGAGAATGACAATGAGAAGTTGAATGCGAGTGAGTATGGCAATGAGAATGTGAGTAAGTGAGAATGACAATTAAAAGGTGAATGTGAGTGAGAGTGAGAATGAAAATGAGAAGGTGAATGTGAGTGAGAATGACATAAGAAGAAGAATACGAGTGAGAATGACAATGAGAAGGTGAATCAGTGAGAATGACAATGAGAAGGTGAATGTGAGTAGGAATGACAAAGAGAAGGTGAATGTGGATGGGAATGAGAATGAAAAGATGAATGTGAGTGAGAATGACAATGCGAAGGTGAATGTGAGTGAGAATGACAATGAGAAGGGGAATGTGAATGAGAATGACATGAGAAGGTGAATCAGTGAGAATGACAATGAGAAGGTGAATGTGAGTAAGAATGATAGAGAAGGTGAATGTGAGTGAGAATGACAATGAGAAGGTGAATGTGAGTGAGAATGACAATGAGAAGGTGAATATGAGTGAGAATGACAATGAGAAGGTAAATTTGAGTGATAATGACAGTGAGAAGGTGAATGTGAATGAGAATTACAATGAGAAGGTGAATATGAGTGAGAATGACAATGAGAAGGTGAATGTGAGTGAGAATGACAATGAGAAGGTGAATGTGAGTGAACAATGAAAAGGTGAATGTGAGTGAGAATGACAATGAGAAGGTGAATGTGAGTGAGAATGACAATGAGAAGGTGAATGTGAGTGAGAATGACAATGAGAAGGTGAATGTGAGTGAGAATGACAATGAGAAGGTGAATGTGAGTGAGAATGAAAAGAAGGCAATGTGAGTGAAAATGAAAAAGTGAATGTGAGTTAGAATGATAATGAGAAGGTGAATGAGAGTGAGAATGAAAGTGAGGTGAATGTGAGTGAAAATGAAAAGGGGAATGTGAGTGAGAATGAAGGGAAGAAGGTGAATGTGAGTGAAAATGAAAAGGTAAATGTGA
This sequence comes from Penaeus japonicus, assembly GCA_017312705.2. Taxonomy (NCBI): domain Eukaryota; kingdom Metazoa; phylum Arthropoda; class Malacostraca; order Decapoda; family Penaeidae; genus Penaeus; species Penaeus japonicus. The sequence goes on along the minus strand of BOPN01000275.1, from coordinate 392,493 downwards.
GTGAGAATGATAATGAGAAGGTGAATGTGAGTGAGAATGAAAGTGAGAAGGTGAATGTGAGTGAAAATGAAAAGGTGAATGTGAGTGAGAATGATAATGAGAATGTGAATGTGAGTAAGAATGAAAGTGAGAAGGTGAATGTGAGTGAAAATGAAAAGGTGAATGTGAGTGAGAATGAAATGAAAAAGTGAATGTGAGTGAGAATGACACATGAAGGTGAATGTCAGTGAGAATGACAATGAGAAGGGGAATGAGAGTGAGAATGACAATAAGAAGGTGAATATGAGTGAGAATGAAAATTAGAAGGTGAGTGCGAGTGAGAATGACAATGAGAAGGTGAATGTCAGTGAGAATGATAATGAGAAGGTGAATGGAATGAGAATGACAATGAGAAGGTGAATGTGAGAGAGAATGACGATGAGAAGGTGAATGAGTTAGAATAAAAATGAGAAGGTAAATGTGAGTCGAAATGACAATGAGAAGGTGAATGAGTGAAAATGACAATGAGAAGGTGAATGTGAGTGTGAATGACAATGAGAAGGTGAATGTGAGTGAGTATGACAACACTTAGGTGAATGTGAGTGAAAATGACAATGAGAAGGTGAATGTGAGTGAGAATGACAATGAGAAGGTGAATGTGACTGAGAATGAGAATGAGAAGGTGAATGTGAATGAGAATGACAATGAGAAGGTGAATGTGAGTGAGAATGACAATGAGAAGGTGAATGAGTTAGAACAAAAATGAGAAGGTGAATGTGAGTGAGAATGAAAATGAGAAGGTGAATGTCAGGGAGAATGACAATGAGAAGGTGAATGAGAGTGAGAATGACAATGAGAAGGTGAATGTGAGTGAGAATGACAATGAGAAGGTGAATGTGAGTGAAAATGACAATGAGAAGGTGAATGTGAGTGAGATGACATTGATAAGGTGAATGTGAGTGAGAATGACAATAAGACTGAGAATGTGAATATGAATGAGAATGACAATGAGAAGGCGAATGTGTATGAGAATGACAGTGAGAAGGTAAATGAGTGAGAAAACAACGAGAAGGTGAATTTGAGTGAGAATGAATGTAAGCCACTAATTTTCGGACTATTACTGTTATTTGATTGTTATACAGTCTTTGTAATAATAGTTCCTTAAGGACACTATTCCCTAGTGACTAGCGGAAGTACTGACCGACACCTGCTTCCTGCCGTGACCTTTCACCTGGTCACAGCTGACACACCCACACGTGTACCGAACCGGAAGCATCATTAAAACCTCTTCATTGACCAAGTACATCTTATATGTTATAGCAGGATGAATCTGTAGACATCTTCCTCTTCCTTCTCACCTTCATTACCATTTGATAGTATGTGTATTTTCATTGCCGTGTAACATTCAATAGTCTGCTTCCGGTCCCTTCAGCTGTTTCCGTTGTGAAATAGCCTTAGGCGTAGAAAGTGACTCAGGCTCTGTACTTAAAGGACACACAAGGAACCCAGGGAGAGACAGATCAGGATATAGGAGGGTCAGACAGACAGACAGACTAGAGCGAACAGTTTGACTCCTGGCCTTCGGCCAGAGTCTGGTGTGATTAATAGTCCGCAATTAAGACCGTGGCACGTGAACGTCTGTCTCTTAACCACCGCCCTACAACCAGGGCATCGAGTGGTTATAACAACTGCTCTCAGTGGTGGGTTATAACTAGTGCCAGCTAGTGGTTTACAATGACAATGAGAAGGTGAATTTAAATGAGAATGAAAGTGAGAAGGTGAATGTGAGTGAGAATGAGAATGAAAATGAGAAGGTGAATGTGAGTGAGAGTGAGAAAGATAATGAGAAGGTGAAAATGAATGAATGAGAATGAAAATGAGAAGGTGAATGTGAGTGAGAGTGAGAAAGATAATGAGAAGGTGAAAATGAATGTGTGAGAATGACAATGAGAAGGTGAATGTAAATGAGAATGAAAGTGAGAAGTGTGAGTGATAGTGAGAATGAAAATGAAAAGGTGAATGTGAGTGGGAATGAGAATGAAAATGAGAAGGTGAATGTGAGTGAGAGTGAGAATGATAATGAGAAGGTGAATGTGAGTGAGAATGACAATGCGAAGGTGAGCCAGAGTGAGAATGTCATGAAGTGGTGAATGCGAGTGAGAATGACACTGAGAAGGTGAATGAGTTAGAATGACAATGAGAAGGTGAATGGGAGTGAGAATGACAATGATGAAGTGAATGTGAGTGAGAATGACAATGAGAATGTGAATGAGAATGAATGTGATTGAACACAATAAAAGGTGAATGTGAGTGAGAATGACAATGAGAAGGTGATGTGAGTGAGAATGATAATGAGAAGGTGAATGTGAGTGAGAATGACAATGAGAAGGTGAATGTGAGTGAGAATGACAATGAGAAGGTGAATGTGAGTGAGATTGACAATGAGAAGGTGAATGTGAGTGAGAATGACAATGAGACAGATGAAGTGAAATTAACAATGAGAAGATGAATGTGAGTGAAAAATAAAAATGAGAAGGTGAATGTGAGTGAAAATGACAATGAGAAGGTGAATGTGAGTGAAAATGACAATGAGAAGGTGAATATGAATGAAAATGACAATGAGAAGGCACAGGGAGTGAGAATGACAGTGAGAAGGTGAATGTGAGTGAGAATGACAATGAGAAGGTGAATGTGAGTGAGAATGACAATGAGAAGGTGAATGTGAGTGAGAATGACAATGAGAAGGTGAATGTGAGTGAGAATGACAATGAGAAGGTAAATGTGAGTGAGAATGACAATGAGAAGGCGAATGTGAGTGAGAGTGACAATGAGAAGGTGAATGTGAGGATGGCAGTGGAAGGTGAAAGTGAGTGAGAATGACAATGAGAAGGTGAATGTGAGTGAGAATGACAATGAGAAGGTGAATATGAGTGGGAATGACAATGAGAAGGTGAATGAGAGTGAGAATGACAATGAGAAGGTGAATGTGAGTGAGAATGACTGTGAGAAGGTGAATGTGAGGATGGCAGTGAAAGGTGAAAGTGAGTGAGAATGACAATGAGGTGATTGTGAGTGACAATGAGAAGGTGAATGTGAATGGGAATGACAATGAGAAGGTGAATGTGAGTGAGAATGACAGTGAGAAAGTGAATGTGAGTAGGAATGACAATGAGAATAGTGAATGTGGAGTGAGAATGACAATGAGAAGATGAATGTGAGTGAGAATGACAATGAGAAGGTGAATGTGAGTGAGAATGACAATGAGAAGGTGAATGTGAATGAGAATGACAGTGAGATAATGATCATAATAATATTAGTAATGGAAATAATAATGATGATATCAATTATGTTGATAATAATAATTTATAAAAATAACAACAACAATGAATGGCAATGAATATTATCATTATATCTAGAGAGGTAAGAACTATTATAAAATTATTATGAGGGAATTAATAGATGACTTACAATAGAAGGATATAATGACAAATGGAAGGGAGATAGATGTGGACAAGAATTAACATGATAATGACAATGTTAATGATACTTGGAATGAGGCTGTAAGTAAATGATAATGATTAAAAAGGACGCATATAATGCCAATGTAAAGGAATATTAATATGACAGTGATAGTGACAGTGAAAGAATTGAAATGAGAATCCAAAATATCATGAAGGAAAAAGTGAAAAATGACAATGATATGAATAAAGAAAGTGATCACATTGTCTGCTACAAAAATATAAAGTTATTATTATAATGAGAATAAGTATCAGCAAGATGAAAAAACAATGATATTATTTCCTGAAAGATATAAGAATAATTTGGAAAGTGGTTACAAGGATGAATAGAACTAGAACAAGAAAAACAATTCACAGAGTGGAAAGAGATTGGGAACAACACTTATGATGAGAATGAGAAGAAAAAGGAGTGACAAGGCTACTCAATATTCTTAGGAATGAGAATGAAAAAAATATTAGTGAGAATGATAAAGAGAATAGGAAGGGGAAAGATAATGAAAATTATTGATATTAAGATAATGAATAAAGATGAGACTTGGATAGATAATTTAAATAATAATGCATTATCTTCGTGTCCTTTGGAAAGGCATTACTCGGCACCTGCCTCTCTCCTCTACTTCGAACCAAACAAAGATGAAGGCTATACTATATCTTAAGGCTTAATATTGACTCAAGACCCAAGAGCATTGGCGCCTCTGTGGCTAGAGAAAAACTCTTGCTCCCCAATTGACCTTTTCTAAGGGCATTCTTATAAGAAATGGAAATAGCACTGTGGCTTCAAACAATTTATCCTCTGCCTCCAAAATGGCAAAGTCCAAGCAACCATCCCTGTCGGACCACACAACTGCATTTGCTTTTACTTTCGTCACTCCTGTTGCGATTAATCCCAGTCTGTCCAATGTGTCTTTCTTCCACAGCAACCATGAGCCAGTCAGCCCAGGTACCAATGGCAACAGTCATGGTATGAAGATTGCTATGAACTGTCTCTCACTCCAAAGCTGACCTCTTGCTCTTTCTCACACACTGATGGTTAGGCCCACTCTGAACTGTCTCTCACTCCAAAGTTGGCCTATACATGAATATATAAGTATATATATATATATATATATATATATATATATATATATATATATATATATATATATATATATATATATATAAACATATATGTCAATATATGTCTATATATATATATATATATATATATATATATATATATATATATATATATATATATATATATATATACATATATATATATATATATATATATATATATATATATATATATATATATATATATATATATCTATATATATATATATATATATATATATATATATATATATATATATATATTATACATATATATATATATATATATATATATATATATATATATATATATATATACACATATATATATGTATATATATATATATATATATATATATATATATATATATATATATATATATATATATATAGATTATATATATATATATATATATATATATATATATATATATATATATATATATATATATATATATATATATATATATACATATATATGTATATATATATATATATATATATATATATATATATATATATATATATATATATATATATATATATATATATATACTTATATATTTATGTATATAATAACAGTTCAGAGTTTATATATGTATATATATGTAGATATATATATATATATATATATATATATATATATATATATATATATATATATATATATATATACGTATATATATACATATATATATATATATATATATATATATATATATATATATATATATATATATACATACATATGTATATGTATATATATGTATATATATATATATATATATATATATATATATATATACATATATGTATATAAATATATATATATATATATATATATATATATATATATATATATATATATATATATATATATATGCATATAAATATACATATATACGTGTACATATATATACATATATATATATATATATGTGCATATATATGTTTGTGCATACATATTCATATATACATATACATACAACATGTATTAATATATATATATATATATATATATATATATATACATATACATATATATATATATATATATATATATATATATATATATATATATATATATATATATATATATATATATATACATATATATATATATATATATATATATATATATATATATATATATATATATATATATATATATATATATATATATACATATATATACATATATATATATATATATATATATATATATATATATATATATATATATATATATATATGTATATATATATATATATATATATATATATACATGTGCATATACATGTTTGTGCATACATATTCATATTTATACATATACATACAAATATGTATTAATATATATATATATATATATATATATATATATATATATATATATATATATATATATATATATATATATATATATATATATATATAATATATATGGATTACAGGTAAATATATATGTATACTTATATACATGCATATGTATATATACATATATAGGGAAATATGATAATAATAATAATAATAATAATAATAATAAAAATACTACTACTAATAATAATAAGGAATCAATTTAGAAGATTTACACCTTGCCTGTGTTAATTGCATGAAAGAAGAATACCTTCAAGAAAATCTGGCCATCAAAAGCCAAGACCTAATTAATTCTACACCACACACAAACCAAAAAGAAAATGTCGAAATGGACTTTCTAAAAGCATTGTTACTGCTGGCTTACCAGAGACATTCGCGTAACCCAAGAAAGTCGAGATGCCTGCAGATAGGGAGCCGAGGGCGGTCTGCAGCCCTTCGGCGTCGCCTGCTTCCACCAGAGCACGCTGAAAGGGAAAGGCTATGGTCAGGACTTCCCACTTCCACATGGACGAGTATCTTATTGCCTATACAAAAAAGGAAAAAATGAAAAAAACATAAATTTACCCAAGATCTTTTCGCTTTCCTGTCTTTTCCTACGTTGTTTTGTTCTCGATTTGTTCAGCAGGAATCCTTGTCAATGTCTGTGCACATTTTAGTACATTGTGTTCTTGTACACCATATAATCATATCGGCAAGTGTTGTAGCTTTGATGTACAGTGCGTAAAGGCCCCAATTTCTCTCTCTCTATCCATTTCTAACTCCATCTCTCTCTACCTATCGCTATCTCCTAACTCCGTCTAGCTCATTTCATCTATGAAATTCTAGTCCTTTCTCTTCCTGTCATCTCTATGCTTCTCCCTACACCCTGTCTATTTGGGTCCTAGTTTCTCCTTTTACTCCATGTCCCTCATTTTCCATTTATCTCTGCCTTTCTACTTTCAACCCCACTCAGGCTCTCTCTCTTGCCTTCTTCTCCATCTATATTTCTCTTTATTTCTATCTCTTCTTTTCTTTCTCTCTCTTCTCCTTCGTCTTTTCTCTGTTTACTTTTCCTCCCTCCCACCAACTTCTCTTGCCTCTTTCCCTTCCTCTCTTCCCTATCCTCTCTCTCTCTCTTTTTTTTTTCTTTTTTTTTCTTTTTTTTAATATTCATCTGTCATCCTTTACATTTTTTTTTCTTCTCTCTCCCTCTCTCTCTCTCTCTCTCTCTCTCTCTCTCTCTCTCTCTCTCTCTCTCTCTTCCTCTCCCTCTCCCTCTCCCTCTCTCTCTCTCTCTCTCTCCCTCTCCCCCTTCTCTCCTCTCCCCCCCCTCCCTCCTCTCTCCCTTCCCCCCCCACCCCCTCTCTCTCCTTCTCTCTCTCTCTCTCTTTCTCTCCCTAACACTCTCTCCCTTAGTATGTCTGCCTGTGGCTGTGTACTTACAAGTTCCGCATTGCTTGCCTGGGACGTCATTCCGTTGGCTGTTGGTGCTGGAGGTAACGAGCTCTGAGGAAGACATTACCTTTACTTAAAATAATATTAATGATAAGAAGAAATTGACAATAATGCTAATGAATAAAGAAAAAAAAGATCAGTAGTAACAATGAGAATTATTAGTATTTGAGATTTTGCAATCCAAACCAGGCATTTTTAATATCAGTGTTTTTATATCTTATTCACTTATTTCGTTGATTTATTTTTCTCTGTGTTGTATTCATATTCTTACTTTAAAAAAGCGGAATTGTTTCATAGTATTAGTAATAATCTTCAACTATAGAAAGGGTAGTTAGGAACAGAACTCAAATGTCACAAGATGCATGGCACATACAAACATAAAAAACACACTCACAAACACATATGGGAAAAGTGAAAAACGTGAGCACATAGTCAAATCCACACTCAGACATCCACACACACACTCAAACACACATACACAGAACTACACCCACAGATATGTGTATGTATGTATGTATATGTATATGTATATATATATATATATATATGTATGTATATATATATATATATATATATATATATATATATATATATATTATATAAAAACACTCACAGACATACTTGCATACATATACACACACACGCAATCAAAAACACATACAGCACAAAAACATACACAAACCATTCAAACACACAAACTTACATACACTTAGACACAAGCACAAACGTACACACACGAATCTTCATATTTACACTCACATATACGTACATTCACATACACACACAACCACACAAACAAACAAAAACAAGATCCTTAATACAAAAATATTTTTAAAAATACACCCAAACACACACACAACATGGATGAATTAAGTAATAGATAAAAATAGATAAAAAAAGACTGAAATTGTTGAGGGGGGAAGTAGGGACGGAGGGAGGAAGGGAGAAGAGAGAGAGAGAGAGAGAGACGGAAAGAGGGGGGTGGGGGGGAGGAAGGGAGAGAGATAAGAGAGATAAATAGAGTCACCACTGTCTTTCTAACACAGTTGATGCACCGCTAATACTTTCTTCACGCACACATAAAAACACATGCATGCGCGCACACACACACACACACACATAAAACGCACACACGTACGCTCGGATACCCGCATACATGCACGGACGAACGCGTGCGCGCACGCACACTATCAAACACACAAACACACACAAGTAAACACACACACATACAGCCAAACACACATAATAGCAAACACGCAAAAACACACACGATTAAACACACATTCATAATAAAAAAAAAATACATTTGTGCAGACACTCACTCTCACACATATTCACTGATAAACACAATCACATTTGCAAAACGTGCATTTACATGTACACACACTTACACAAACGTACACTCAAACAGATATGAATATATAAAAACAAACAAACAAACAATAATATAATTACCTTTTAGTTCAGACTTGCCATTTGAACAGTTTACTTAAGAGATTTGCGAAAATAACACTAATTCAGGATACAATAGTTACGAACTCTACACTCCTATGCAGTATGATGTCATTTCAACACGTATCATTCCTGGCCGGAGTCCAGACGGTCCGTTGCGCAGTGCAATGAGCTCTGCATGTTTTCCATAACATGTTTCTATAAAAACGCACTTCTATAATACTCCCTTCCCTAACATATATTTCTATAACACACTTCAATAACATATGCTTTACACATAAGTTTATTTACATATACATAAATATATATTGAGTTCGGATTCCAATGCTAATTCAGTTCAGATGTTAGTCTCGTCTGTTTTGGAAAGCGACTGATCAGAGCAAGGGAGAAAGGTATCCAGAATTGCACTCTAAACATGCATGTGCACAGATCAATAAGGCCGCGGTGAACATAGATACTCGTTTCTATAGTAACAAAATAAACACACATATCCTTAGCTTATCATTCTCACCGTTTCCATTCCTATTATCCTTTTCTTTCGTGTTCCTATTCGCTTTCATTTGTTTTCATGTTTATTCCCTTTTCTTCGTTTTCCAGCGTGTAAATATGTCTTTTTGTGTGTGTGTAAGTGTGATTGTGTGCGTTTTTAGTTTGTGTCTGTTTCTATGTTTTTGAGTTTGTATGTGTGCATATGCATGTTGGCACATACGGGTGTATTTGTGTACGTGTGGATATATGTCTGTGAATGTGTGTGTATTTTGGTGTATGAATTTGTATGTGTATGAGTGTGTAAGTGTGTGTGTGCATCCTTGTGCATGCTTTTGTGTGTGCATGTTCTTGCATACGTGTGTACGTGTGCGTGCGTTTTTGCATGTGTGTGGGTGTGGGTGCATATGCATGTCTTAATCGGTTTGTGTGCGTATGTGCAGTGCACGCCCGCGCGTGCACATGCTAACGTGTGTGTGTGTGTGTACGTTTGTTCAATTCAGTGGAAGTTCATCAGTGATTATGTGAGAGTGAGTGTATGCATAAATGAGTGTGTGGATACGTGTGTTTTCTTGTTTATATGCATGTACTTTTATTTGTGTGTGTGTTTTCTTGCATGTATGTGTTTGCTTTATTTATTTATATATATATTAGTGTGTGTGTGCTTATGCTTATGTTTACTAGTAGGTGTAGGTGTCTGTGTGTGTGAACCTACATGTCTGTAAGTGTGGGTGGGTGTATATATATATATATTTACGTCTGTGTATATGTGTGTGAATGTGTTTGTGTATGCCAGCATGTGTGTGGGTGTGTGTGCGTTTCATAAAACAGCTTTCCCCACGTCACTGTAGCTCCATTGCCGTCTGAGGCTCCTGCAATATAACTCTGGACGCGAACAG
>BOPN01000275.1:364756-369756 GCA_017312705.2 Penaeus japonicus | reverse complement strand
AATTAAATATCTTATCCCAAGCTATAGTGTTAGAATAATTAAAGATTATGATAGATTATGATATGTGTGTGTGTGTGTATGTATGTGTGTGTATGTGTGTGGCGTTATTCATCATTTTATATGTAAGTGCTTCATGTATGTAGAATAAAGAACCCGTTATTAGACACGTCGGCAGAGACAGAGAGAGAGAGAATAAAAAGAAATGATGTTGACGGATGCCGCGACATTAAGCGATATGGTAAGTTTCCTGTCCTGCACAAGGTGTTGATATGCTCGCTATGTGTGTGTGTGTGTTTGTGCTTGTGTGTAAGTTTACACATTAATATCCCAAGAAGGAATGTATAGTTGAGAATCGTCTCCTGTTCCTGACCGAGACGCAAGGTCATACAGGCATTTGGAATTGAAAATATTGTTCTTCTGACGTAAATCAAAGAAAATGCCACATGATAGCTCTACACTTTGAGATTCCAAACTCATAAGTCAAGAGAAAATGAGGCAACTTTTTACGTGTTCGCTTTACGTGGGTCTTATGGATCCCTCGCTCGCCTTCCCTCTCTCCCCTCCTCTCTCATATTTCTGAAATATACTTTTATTTGTATAAATTTCTGTCTATCCGTTTGTTTTTATATCTGTATGTCTATCTGTCAATACTAAAATCTATTTACATAGGTATAAAAAGTGTGTGGGGATATATAAAGAACTACATACCATCCCTAGTGATTGATGACAAACGTGACACGCGCTGAATATCTCGGTGTTAAATTATTTCTTGATGGCAAAACTATCATTTTTGTTAATGTATATAATCCGCATGATAGTGAAGAGGTACCTAAACCTACTGACAATATCATACCTAATGATGCTTTGTTATTTTGTGGAGATTTTAATGTTCACCATATATTAATTTTACTGTAGATTACTGGTTTGGTCTTTGGTCTTTGACATGATCAGTGATAGAAAAGTTTTTTTTTTATCTACCAGATAAAACATGTATATATGTTAACCAGTATAATGCAGCCCCTCAGGTATGTAAGATTTGTGCTTGACTAAGGCCTTTACGCAATAGAAGCTTAGCCAGTTTGGATAGATGCTTGACATCTTACCCTGGCTTTTTGCAGGGCATGTAAACTGTTCTGCAAATAAACTATATCAAATCAAAAACTCTCTCTCTCTCTCTCTCTCTCTCTATCTCTCTCTCCCTACACAGTCTCTCTCTCTCTATCTATCTATCTCTACACAGTCTCTACTCTCTCTCTCTCTCTCTCTCTCTCTCTCTCTCTCTCTCTCTCTCTCTCTCTCTCTTTATATATATATATATATATATATATATATATATATATATATATATATATATATATATATATATATATATATATGCATATATATATATATATATATATATATATATATATATATATATATATATATATATGTATATATATATATATTCTCTCTCTCTCTCTCTCAACAGTCTCTCTCTCTCTCTCCCTCTATACAGTCTCTCTCTCTCTCTCTCTCTCTCTCTCTCTCTCTCTCTCTCTCTCTCTCCCTCTCTCTCTCTCTCTCTCCCTCTATACAGTCTCTCTCTCTCTCTTTCAGTCTTCTCTCTCTCTCCCTCTCTCTCTCTCTCTCTCTCTCTCTCTCTCTCTCTCTCCCTCCTCTTCTCTCTCTCTCTCCCTCTCTCTCTCTCTCTCTCTCTCTCTCTCTCTCTCTCTCTCTCTCTCTCTCTCTCTCTCTCTCTCCCTCTATACAGTCTCTCTCTCTCTCCCTCTATACAGTCTCTCTCTCTCTCTCTCTCTCTCTCTCTCTCTCTCTCTCTCTCTCTCTTTATCTCTCTCTCTCTCTCTCTCTCTCTCTCTCTCTCTCTCTCTCTCTCTCTCTCTCTCTCTCTCTCTCTCTCTCTCTCTCTCTCTCCCTATCTTTCTCTCTCTCTCTCCCCTATACAGTCTTCCCTCTCTCTCTCTACAGTCTCTCTCTCTCTCTCTTTCTCTCTCCTTCATTAACCAAACCTGTATCTCAGAAGATGTTGAAAGATTTTAAGTTTATCAGGGGCTAGGATTCCCTCGTATATCATAAACAATCTTTGATTAAGAGGGGGTGTTGGAATGATTAAAGATTAAAATAGAATAAGGAATAATTAAAGAATAAGGAATAATTAATATACATATACATGCACACATACATACATACATACATACATATATATATATATATATATATATATATATATATATATATATATATATATATATATATATATATATATATATTTATATATAAATATATATGTATATATATGTATATAGGGAAATATAATAATAATAATAATAATAATAATGAATCGATTTAGATTTACACCTGTTTATATATATATATATATATATATATATATATATATATATATATATATATATATATATATATATATATATATAAGCAGGTGTGAATCTAAGTCGATTCATTATTATTTTTTTATTATTATTATTATTATCATTATCATTATATTTCCCTATATACATATTAATGCTTAGAAGCATTATATTATTTGTATATATATATATATATATATATATATATATATATATATATATATATATATATATATATATATATGTAAATATATATGTATATATATGTATATATATATATATATATATATATATATATATATATATATATATATATATATATGTATGTATGTATATAGGGAAGTATAATAATAATAATAATAATGAATCGATTTAGATTTTTCCTGCTTATCAAATTTGTACTGTTCAACAAGCAATGCATCTGGAATTGAAAGGAGTCAGAGATAAAGGGATTCATAAAAATATGTCAGTTTGGCTCTTCAGATTTGCTTCCCTCATTTTCTTTTTTAAATGTATATAAGTTTCAGCAGATGCCAATTCATATTCTGTTTCCATAGTTCAAATTTCTGTGAATCTCGTCATCAGCATCTCTGGCCATCAAAAGCCAAGACCTAATTAATTCTACTTCACACACGAGCCAAAAAGAAAATGTCGAAATGGACTTTCTAAAAGCATTGCTATTGCTGGCTTACCAAACAACTGTGTCACCCAAGAAAGTCGAGAGGGCGCCTGCAGATAGGGAGCCGAGGGCGGTCTGCAGCCCTTCGGCGCGCTCGCTTTCACCAGAGCAAACTGAAAGGGAAAGGCTATGGTCAGGACTTCCCACTTCCACATGGACGAGTATCTTAATGCCTAAGGCCAACAAAGGAAAAAAAGGAAAAAACACCAATATGCCCAAGGCCTTTTCGCTTTCCTCTTTTCCCACGTTGTTTTGTTCTCGATTTGTTCAGCAGGAATCCTTGTCAATGTCTGTGCACATTTCAATACATTGTGCTCCTGTACACCATATCATCATATCATAGTGCTATAGCTTTGATGTACAGTGCGTAGAGGCCCCAATTTCTCTCTCTATCTATTTCTAACTCTATCTCTCTCTACCTATCTCTAGCTCCTAACTCCGTTTATCTCATTTCATCTATGAAATTCTAGTCCTTTCTCTTCCTGTCATCTCTATGCTTTCCCCTACACCCTGTCTATTTATCCTAGTTTCTCTCCTTTTTCTCCATGTCCCTCATTTTCCATTTATCTCTGCCTTTCTACTTTCAACCCCACTCAGTCTCTCTCTCCTGCCTTATTCTCCATCCAAATTTCTCTTTATTTCTATCTCTTTTTTTTTCTCTCTTCCCCTCCGTCTTTCTGCTTACCTTTCCTCCTCCCACCTCTCTTGCCTCTTTCCCTTCCTCTCTTCCCTGTCATCTCTCTCTCCTTACCTTTTTTATATTCATCTGTTATCCTTTTTACATTTTTACTCCCTCCACTCTATCTCTCTCTCTCTCTCTCTCTCTCTCTCTCTCTCTATCTATCTATCTCTCTCTCCCTCCCTCCCTCCCTCAGTATGTCTGCCTGTGGCTGTGTACCACAAGTTCCGCATTGCTTGCCTGGGATGTCATTCTGTTGGCTGTTGGTGCTGGAGGTAACGAGCTCTGAGGAAGACAATACCTTTAATTAAAATAACATTAATGATAAGAAGGATAATGGCAATAATGCTAATGAATAAAGAAAAAAATCAGTAGTAACAATGAGAATTATTAGTATTTGAGATATTGTAATCCACACCAGGCAATTTTAATATCAGTGTTTTTATATCTCATTCACTCATTTCATTGACTTATTGTTCTCTGTGTTGTATAAATATTTGATTTGTTTGTTACAGAAAAAAGCGGATTATTTCAAAGTATTAGTAATAATCTTCAACTATAGAAAGGGTAGTTAGGAACAGAACTTAAATGTCACAAGATGCATGGCACATACAAACATAAAAAACACACTCACACACACATATGGGTGCTCAAAAGCAACAGAGGCACATAGTCACAGCCACACTCAGACATCCACACACACACATTCAAACACACATATACAGAACCACACCCACAGATGTGTATATATGTATGTATGTGCATATATATATATATATATATATATATATATATATATATATATATATATATATATATATATATATATATATATATATATATATACAAACGCACACACACATACTTGCACATACAAACACACGTAATCAAAGACACATACACACACTAAACACATACACAAATCATCTAAACACTCAAATTATACATATATATATACACTCAGATAATAATAACAAACGTAGACACACGATTATGCATATTTACACTCACATATACGTACATTCACATACACACACACAACCAAACAAACAAACAAAAACAAGATCATTAATATAATAGTTATAAAAAATACACACAAACACACACACAACATGGAGGAATTAAGTAATAGATAAATAGATTAAAAAAAAAAAGAAAAAAAAGACAGAAATTGTTGGGGGGGGGGAAGCGTGAGGGGAAAATAGCAAGAACAGATTTATATATATATATATATATATATATATATATATATATATATATATATATATATATA
>BOPN01000275.1:349756-352256 GCA_017312705.2 Penaeus japonicus | reverse complement strand
CATGTGACTAACTAGGATCTTGTTGCTCAGTGAAAGTCTTTTTGCAACTGAAGCATATGGCTTCTCCTTTGTATGTATTCTCATGTGCGTTACCAGATTTCGTTTCAATGAAAAGCCTTTTCGCAAACTTCACAGCTATATGGCTTCTCCTTTGTATGTATTCTAATGTGAGTTACTAGAGTATGTTTATGGGAGAAAGCCTTTTCACAAACTTCACAGCTATACGGCTTCTCCTTTGTATGTATTCTCATGTGTGTTACTAGATTTCGTTTCCCAATGAAAGCCTTTTCGCAAACTTCACAGCTACATGGCTTCTCCTTTGTATGTATTCTAATGTGAGTTACTAGAGTATGTTTATGGGAGAAAGCCTTTTCACAACCTCACAGCTATACGGCTTCTCCTTTGTATGCACTTCCTGAGGTGACCGTGAGTTTGCTCTTACAAACTTCACAAACAATACCTTTCCTTTCCTCATCGCTTTTTCTATGTAGAAGCTCTTCATTGCCTTCGCTGTGCGCCGCCTGATCCTCACCTGATGACCCCTTGGGCCCAAAATCCTCAGCCACGAAAGGAGCTGCTGGCAATTCGTCATTGGAATCTTCAATCACATTACTTGAGTCTCTTTCAAAATCTTCCTGTTTGAGATCTTTATAGAAGGGAAATCCATGCTCTGTTGCTGCCTTGCTCACTTCATCCCTCGCTTCATCTGCGTAATCAAGGCTTTCTTCCTTAATTTCCACACACGTCTCTTCGGTGACACCTTCGCTGGCCTCTTCCTTGATTGCGACCCCTGCGGCCGGAGATTTCCCCGTCCCTGGGAGGGGGCTGAAGGGCAGCCAGTCCGACAGGAAGCTCAATAATGACTGAAGATAATATACAACAACAAAAGTAATATGATTGATAATATTACTCCATGAAGTTCTTAGGAACATTTTATCTTTAATGCTAAATATTTGTGCTAAAAATGTTGCAATAACAAACCACAGATGATATTAATGCCACGAAAAAAATGAATACATATTCATGCATATTCATGCATATTCATACATATTCATACATATTCAGACACATATTCATACTCATTCATACACATATTCATATTCATTCAGACACATATTCATATTCATTCAGACACATATTCATATTCATTCAGACACATATTCATATTCATTCAGACATATTCATATTCATTCAGACACATATTCATACACAGGTAAGTTCCATACCTGATTTCAACACGGTCAACGATGTGATTAGAAGAGGTTTCCTTCGCTCTCCACACAGCTGACCTTCCACCACCCGAGTGCTGCCTTTCCTTCGGCGTCAACGCAGGAGACTCTTCGCTCACCGAAGCCGTGGCTCGACTGAACTGCGAGAGGCGGAGGGAGAGCAAGGGAATTCTGAAGCTTCCCAGGTCTTGGGGGACGAGGAAGGGCAACCGCCATGCCTTTCCACTTGTTCAGGAACTGCTTGTTTCAAGAGAAGGAAAATTGTATTTGTTGATGTGTTCGTGAAATAATTCCATTAATGATTGATAATAAAGACATGATAGGAATAAAGATGGCGAGAATTAAGATATCAATATTAGTAATAATAATAGGAGAAATTGTAATTGTAAAAAAATAACGATAAAAATAATGAATTGGAACACTGTCCATAATTATAATATTGGTAATGGCAATATCAATGATAATGGTGATAATTGTAATAATGGTAGAAATGATAATGGCAATGAGGATAATGGTGTTAACAAATTATGATTTTGGTAATAAAGGCGATGCTATTAGTGATATAGCAAAAAGAGTAATAGATAATGGCATAACAATAGTGTATACTTATGATAATGGTAATAATGAACAAAATATTTATGATGATAATAATAACATTGATCGTGGTTCTGATATAATGATTAAATGATTTATATGATGATAACGATGATAATGAATATCATGATGATAACGATGATAATGAATATCATGATAATAACGATGATAATGAATATCATGATAATAACGATGATAATGAATATCATGATAATAACGATGATAATGAATATCATGATAAATATAATGATAATGATATTAATGATGAATATGGTTAAAAGGATAAAGAAAATAAAAGTTATACATATGAATGTTATGAAAATGGTAAATGTGATAACAATAATGACAATGACGAGATTGTTAGAAAGTATGAAATTAGAACCTATGATAATTCTAATCATGATTATGATGGTCATAATAATGATCTTGTTAAATTATTTCAATTATGATGAAAAGGATGATAATATATATTTTCATGGTGATTATAATCATGATAAGCTTCATGATCATGATAAACATGTGAATGAGGATGATACTAATAATGATACGAAAGATAATGCTGTAGATATTGATAATAGTAATAATGACAATGTTCCGATTTCTGTCAATGATGATAGTAATAAAGTGATCACGACGGTAATGATAACAATAATGGTAATTATAATAACAATATTAGT
>BOPN01000275.1:339756-344756 GCA_017312705.2 Penaeus japonicus | reverse complement strand
GCTTCATTATCTGTTTTTCACTAATTTTCTGATTATTTAACTTACTCATTGTGATTTTAATTATTTTGTGGTATGATTGAGCTGTATAAGTTGATAATATGTTGTGTACATCTTCCCCTAATCTAATAAAAATTAATAATAATAAAAAAAAATATATATATATAATATATATATATATGTATATATGTATATATATATATATATATATATATATATATATATATATATATATATATATATATATATATATATATATATATATATATATATATATATATGTATATATTATATATATATATATATATATATATATATATATATATATATATATATATATATATATATATATATATATATATATATGTATATATATATATATATATATATATATATATATATATATATATATATATATATATATATATATATATATATATATGCATATATACACACATGCATATGGATTTATCTGCCTTTATCTCTGTCTATGTCTTCATCTATCTGCCTTTATCTCTGCCTATTTCTTTATATATCTATCTCTTCATCTATCTGCCTTTATGTCCGTCTACCTCATCACCAATCTGCCTCCCTCTGTGTCTGTCTGTTTATCTCTCTATCTCTCTGTGTCTGTCTGTTTATCTCTCTATCTCTCTGTGTCTGTCTGTTTATCTCTCTATCTCTCTGTGTCTGTCTGGTTATCTCTCTATCTCTCTGTGTCTGTCTGTTTATCTCTCTATCTCTGTGTGTCTGTCTGTTTATCTCTCTATCTCTCTGTGTCTGTCTGTTTATCTCTCTCTCTGTCTGTCTGTCTCTCTCTCTCTGTGTTCGTCTGTTTATCTCTTTCTGCTCTGTGTCTGTCTGTTTATCTCTCTATCGCTCTGTGTCTGTCTGTTTATCTCTCTATCGCTCTGTGTCTGTCTGTTTATCTCTCTATCGCTCTGTGTCTGTCTGTTTATCTCTCTATCGCTCTGTGTCTGTCTGTTTATCTCTCTATCTCTCTGTGTCTGTCTGTTTATCTCTCTATCTCTCTGTGTCTGTCTGTTTATCTCTCTATCTCTGTGTGTCTGTCTGTTTATCTCTCTATCTCTCTGTTCACATGAGGGATGTTTGGACGCGTGACATATCCTGGCCAGATAAGAGCTTGATTCTGGACTGATTGTAGTTTGGCCATTTGGCTTTAGGAGAGAGTTTGTGTGTGTGTGTGTGAGGTGTTCTGTACCTCCCATGCAATATTTGCAATCCTTTATTTTTTGTTTGCAGTGAATACAATCTGCAATTGTGTTAGTGACAACTGTACACAATTATATATTTATCTATATCATTATTAAAATATATAATATATTTATTCATATCATTATTAATTTAATATATAATTACAATTATATATTGTAACACAATTATATATCTATTGATTTTCCAAAGTTATTATAAAAAGAGTAATAAAAAAAGTACAGGGATCCAAGCAATATTTTCAATGGCAGTATTCTAGAGCTAATGAATGCAATTTGATAACTAAGGAAGAAACATGAGCAGCCAACTACTTATCTCTGAAGCAAAATTGTGTGACGGCAGAGTCCAATCACGTAAGTTCCATGGGGTCACAAGGAAACACCTCCGTGTCTCGGAGCAGACTGATTGATTGTTCCTACAATACAGTGTACGCACAGTATGTGCCAAATTACCATACGGATTGTTTTGTCAAGAAAATCAGTGCGACCACTCGTTTAGTGGCACAATGATAAAATGAGTGATCTCCCTCTCTCTCTCTCTCTCTCTCTCTCTCTCTCTCTCTCTCTCTCTCTCTCTCTCTCTCTCTCTCTCTCTCTCTCTCTCTCTCTCTCTCTCTCTCTCTCTCTCTCTCTCTCTCTCTCACTTATAGCTGACAGAGGCCGGGCCGCCTCGTGTATATAGCCCGGGCGAAGCGACGTCTTCGCAAATCTCTCTGAACTGAACTGATCTCTCTCTGGGAGGCTGCATGCAAGTATGTCTGTTTGTCACTTTGTGTGCATGTATGTGTGTTTGCTTGTGTGTATGTGTGTGTGTTTGCTTATGTGTATATGTGTATGTATGTTTGCTTGTGTGTATATGTGTGTGTTCGCTTTTGTGTATGTGTTTTTGCTTGTGTGTATGTGTGTGTTTGCTTTTGTGTATGTGTGTTTGCTTGTGTGTATGTGTGTGTTTGTTTGTGTGTATGTGTGTTAGCTTGTGTGTATATGTTTGAGTGTTTGCTTCTGTGTATGAGTGTGTTTGTTTTCTTGTGTGTATATCTGTGTGTGTGTGTGTGTATACGTGTGTGTGTGTGTGTGTGTGTTTGCTTGTGTGTATGTGTGTGTGTTTGCTTGTGTGTATGTGTGTGTTTGCTTGTGTGTATGTGTGTATTTGCTTGTGTGTTTATACGGGTATGTGTGTTTGCTTGTGTGTGTGTGTGTGTTTGCTTGTGTGATATATCTGTGTGTCTACCTGTGTGTATACTTGTGTGAGTGTGCGTATATCTGTGTTTGTGTGTGTGCAGTAAATCCTATGGTATTATCTCCAAAGGTATGGGATGTTACACTCATGCAATGGGCCAGGCTATCCACAAGATACATGCTGTCAAAATATGGTGAAAAGCGTGAGAAAGGAAAATTCTCGTCGCTTGACCTTTTGAGCTAAAATGACTCACTGGATCATTTAACTTCAATTCAGGAATATTGAGAAGAAAGGACAATGGTCATCAATAAGAGGTGAAGGAGGAATGTAGGAGGGAAGAGGGAGGAGGAAGGGGATGGAGGAGGAGGGGGGTGGGATGGAGGAAGGGAAGGAGAAGAGAAAGAGGGAGTTGGAAGGGGAAGAGAAAGAGGGAGTTGGAAGGGGAAGATAAGGGGGAGAGGGAAGGGAAAGAGGAAGATAAGGGGGAGGGGAATGGGAAGGAGGAAGGGAAGGAGAAGGAAAGAGGAGAGGAAGGGAAGATGAAGGGGGAGGGAGGTGGGAAGGAGAAGGGAAAGAGGAAGATAGAGAGGGAGGGGGTGAGAAGGGAAAGAGGGAGGAGGAAGGGGAAGATAAGGGAGAGGGGGGTGGGAAGGAGGAAGGGAAGGAGAAGAGAAAGAGGGAGGAGGAAGGGGAAGATAAGGGGGAGAGGGAAGGGAAAGAGGAAGGATAAGGGGGGAGGGGAATGGGAAGGAGGAAAGGAAGGAGAAGGGAAAGATAAGGGAGGAGAGGGGAGGGAAGGAGAAGGGAAAGATAAGGGGGAGAGGGGTGGGAAGGAGAAGGGAAAGAAGATAAGGGGGAAGGGAATGGGAAGGAGGAAAGGAAGGAGAAGGGAAAGAGGGAGGAGGAAGGGGAAGATAAGGGAGAGGGGGTGGGAAGGAGGAAGGGAAGGAGAAGAGAAAGAGGGAGGAGGAAGGGGAAGATAAGGGGGAGAGGGAAGGGAAAGAGGAAGATATGGGGAGGGGAATGGGAAGGAGGAAAGGAAGGAGAAGGGAAAGATAAGGGGGAGAGGGGTGGGAAGGAGAAGGGAAAGATAAGGGGGAGAGGGGTGGGAAGGAGAAGGGAAAGAAGATGAGGGGGAAGGGAATGGGAAGGAGGAAAGGAAGGAGAAGGGAAAGAAGGGAGGAGGAAGGGGAATATAAGGGGGTGGGGGGTGGGAAGGAGGAAGGGAAGGAGAAGGGATAGAAGAAGATAAGGGGGAAGGGGATGGGAAGGAGGAAGGGGGGAAGGGAAAGAGGGAGGAAGAAGGGGAAGATAAGAGGGATGGGGAGGGCAGGGAGGAAGGGAAGGAGACGGGAAAGAGGAAGATAAGGGGGGGGGAGTAGGAGAAGAAGGAGAAGGGAAAAAGGGAGAGGGTGGGAGAGAGAAGGGAAAGAGGAAGATAAGGGGGAGGGGAATGAGAAGGGAAAAAGGGAGTAGGCGGGGGTGAGAAGGGGGAGGGGGTGGGGGATGGGGAAGCGGGAGGGGGAGGGGAAGGAGAAAGGGGATGAGAAGAGAAAGCGAAGGAAGAGGCAGAGATACAGAAGTAAACCATCAGCTGGCACTAGTTATAACCAGCTTGCTGGCCACAGTTATAACCCACCACTGAGAGCAGTTGTTATAACCACTCGATGCCCTGGTTGTGATCCGGTGGATAAGAGACAGACGTTCACGTGCCATGGTCTTTATTGTATCAATGTTAATATACCCGAGCTGTTCGCTCTAGTCTGTCTGTCTGACCTCTCTGTCCTGATCTGTCTCTCTGTGATCCTTACATGTCCTTAAGTACCATTTAGTCACTTTCTACGCCTCGGGCCTTCCGTTAACAAAAACAGCTGCCTAGAAAAACTAGTGTTCCGAGGCGGAAACGAACACAGGAGACTGGAAGCGTCAGAAGCCTAAAACACATCGTCAATCGATATTGCATTGAATTAAGTAGACATATATGATCAATGTCTTGGGTCACATAATATCAGTATCAGTGCCTTACAGATGGGAAGGAGGAGGAGGAGGAGGAAGATAAGAGGGAGGAGGTGGAAAAGAGTAGAGGAGGTGGAGAAGGGAAAACTAAGAGGAAGAAGATAAGGACGAAGGGGAGGAGTGAATACGGAATAAGGAAGAGGAAGGGGGGAAGGGAAAAAGTAGGAGAAAGAGGAAAATAAGGGGGGAGGAGGAAGTGGAGAAGGGAAAATGTAGGAGGAAGGGGAGAAGGGAAAGAGGAGGAAGAGGAAGTAGTTATATGCTATGTGTAAATATAGAGAGGTATAGAGAAAGATAGTTCGAAAGAGGAGATAGGAATAGAGAGGAATAAGAAGAGTCAGATAAAAAAGATAGAGATAGGAAGAAAGAGGGATAAGATAGAGAGATATGAAGATAGGTGTAGAGGAAGAAAGATAGATAGGAAAGTAGAGATATAGACAAGAGAAATAGAAAGATAGTTAGACAGACAGAAAGATAGGGAGACAGATAGACAGGTAAGTAGATGTCTTAATACAACAGACAAGTAACTGAAGTAAAAATATAAATGCATTCCTTTTTTATCTTAATTAATTTGA
>BOPN01000275.1:332256-334756 GCA_017312705.2 Penaeus japonicus | reverse complement strand
TATATATATATATATATATATATATATATATATATATATATATATATATATATATATACATATATATAAATAAATAAATATATATATATATATATATATATATATATATATATATATATATATATATATATATATATATATATACATAAATAAATACATATAAATATATATATATATATATATATATATATATATATATATATATATATATATATATATATATATATATATATATATATATATATATGCATACATATAAATATATATATATATATATATATATATATATATATATATATATATATATATATATATATATATATATATATATATATATATATATATATATATATATATATATATATATATATATATATATATATATATATATATATATATATATATATATATATATACATATATATATATATATATACATATATATATATATATATATATATATATATATATATATATATATATATATATATATATATATATATATGTATATATATATATATATATATATATATATATATATATATATATATATATATATATATATATATATATATATATATATTCATATACATACATACATACATATATATATATATATATATATATATATATATATATATATATATATATATATATATATATATATATATATATATTTATATATATATATATATATATATATATATATATATATATATATATATATATATATATTCATATGCATATACATATATATATATATATATATATATATATATATATATATATATATATATATATATATATATATATATATATATATATATTTATGTATATATATATATATATATATATATATATATATATATATATATATATATATATATATATATGTATGTATACATATATGTATATATATATATATATATATATATATATATATATATATATATATATATATATATATATATATATATATATATATGCATATATACATATGTATGATTATATAAACAACACAAAACCACACACATATGATGTGTGTGTGTGTTTGAGTATGTGTTTGTGTGTGTGTTTGTGGGTGTGTAAGTGTATGTGTGTGTTTGTGTAAGCTTCTAAGTTAGTGTGTTTGTGAGTGTGTTTGTGAGTGATGTGTGTGAGTGTATATATGCTTTTGAGTGTGAATATGCATTTCTGTGTGTTTGTATTTGTATTTTTTGTGTTTGTGTTTGTATTTTTGTGTGTGTAGGTATATTTTTAAGTGTATACAAAAATATGCATGTGCTTATATGTTTGTGTGCATCCTCTCATGCCTACCTTCAGGGACTCAATCTTCTCTTCCCGATTTCTTAACATTTGACTCAATTCCCTTCTTTCTGCGGCTACCTCTTCCTCTCTCGTGCGTTGTATTCTTCTCAGGTTCCTCACCTCTTCCAGGTGTTGCTCCTGCAAAATAAAATCTTAATTAGTTCTAACATATTATACATATAAGACTGAGATATACTTCATACACACATATGTAGCCTAATGTACTGTGCAATTGATTCCACTGAATGCAAATCTATCAATCTCTTTTCATTGTTGTTGATATTGCATCTACATCTTGCATCTCCCTTTGGCCAGGAGTGACTTCAATCCCTGTGTATTTGTACTTCCGCTTGACCTCCAAAGGAAAGGTTACCTCGGCTTGCGTCAGCTGCTCCTCCATCTCCCTCACCTCCGCCCTCAGCTCCCGAATCTTCCTGGCTCCTTCTTCCAGACGATCCTGTGTGCGAAAGGGGCCCGGGAGATGACGTGCAATATCCTCCTGTCTCTCCTATGCCCACTCGTCCTCCCCTTCACTCTCACTCTCTGTCTTCAGATCTCACTTTCTCTCTCTGTTTCTCCATCTCTGTGTGTGTGTGTGTGTGTCCATCTCTCTCTCTATCTATCTCTCTCTCTCCCTCTCTCTCCCTATCTCTCCCTCCCTCTCCTCTCCTCTCTCTCTCTCTCTCTCTCTCTCTCTCTCTCTCTCTCTCTCTCTCTCCCCCCCCCCCCAAGACTGTATTATCTCTCTCTCTCTCTCTCCCCCACCAGCTATCTATCTATATCTATATCTATCTTAATCTTATCTAAATCTGATGGATATAAAATACATTTTCTATTCTGTGCGAAAATGTATTTTTCCCACTCCCTCGACCTATCCCTCCTTTGCTCTATATCTCCTTTCACTCTGTATCATTCTTTCAACCTATCTTTCTATCTTACTCTAAACTGAACTTTCTATCTTTCTATCTGTCTCCCAACTTTTCTAACTGAACTTTCTATCTTTCTATCTGTCTCCTAACTTTTCTTTCTCTCAAGCTATCTTTCACCTAGTCTTCCTCTCTCTCTTCCCATCTTTCTCCCAACCTTTCTTTCTCTCGAACTATCTTTCTCTCAACCGATCTTTCTATCTTCCCCCAACCTTCCCATCCCCCCTGTTGCACTTTAAATCTAAGTTGACTTTTGAAGCATCAAT
>BOPN01000275.1:322256-327256 GCA_017312705.2 Penaeus japonicus | reverse complement strand
TCATTGTCATTACCATCATGATTTACCGACACTGGTACTATGAGTGATAAAGACCTCACAACTACAACAAAAGCATGTACAAGAACAAGAACAACAGGATCATCAGCAAAATTATCAATAATGACAAGAGGAAGGATAACCTATGATAATAATTTCAATAGAAATAGCAGTAATATGAATAATTAAAATAGTGATCATTCTAACTATAACAATAATAATAATAATCATAGCAATGATATGTATAAAATCATATTTAAGAAAAAATGAAGTAAAAATAAAAATGATATCAATAATGAAAAGAGTAAAAGAGGAAGACAAAAGATGAATGATGAAAAATGACAATTACAAAAAGAAAATTCTTGAAATAATAATAATAATACAAATGTAATTGTAATAAATGATAAGATATGAATGTATAATAATAATGAATATTTGTATGATAATAATAATCATAACCTTGAAATACATATGACAAATGATAATGAATATATAACATTTACAAATAACTCAAATTAACAACTAAAACATAAGGATTGGATAAATAAAAAAGAATATTGAATGATGAAGAAATAAGAAAACCTGATGATAGATGTATCCTTATTAGATCTGAATAATAATTGTTATAAATTTCCACAGAGATAAAGATGAGAAAAGAAACAAAAGCAAAATTCTTCTGGTGCCTTTAAGAAGTCACTCGCTTTCCAATCGCCTTACCATCCTTATCCTTGGCGTTCACTTCTCCGCCCTTCTCGAGGAGCGTCTCTGCAACAGCATTGTGGCCGTTCACGGAAGCAAGGTGTAAGGGAGTCAAACCTGAGGGAGGAAGATGCTTCTGTTAGACGTCTGTTTGTGAGTAATGAATGTGAGAAGGGAAGTGAGGATGACAATGCGAAGGTGATTGGGAGTGAGAATTACAGGAAGAAGGTGAATGTGAGTGAGAATGACAATGAGAAGCTGAATGTGAGTGAGAATGACAATAAGGTGAATATGAGTGAGAATAAAAATGAAAAAGTGAAAGTGAGTGTAAATGAGAGTTAAAAGGTGAATATGAGTGAGAATGACAGTGAGGTGAATGTGAGTGAGAATGACAGTGAGAAGGTGAATATGTGTGAGAGTGACAGTGAGAAGGTGAATGAGTGAGAATGACAATGATGAGGGGAATGTGAGTGAGAATGACAGTGAGAAAGTGAATGTGAGTGAGAATGACAATGAGAAGGTGAATGTGAGTGAGAATGACAGTGAGAAGGTGAATGTGAGTGAGAATGAAAATAAGGTGAAAGTGAGTGAGAATGAATATGAGAAAGTGAATATGAGTGAGACTGACAGTGAGAAGCTGAATGTGAGTGATAATGAGAATGATAAGGTGAATGTGAGTGAGAATAAAAATGAGAAGGTGGATGTGAGTGAGAATGACAATGAGAAGGTGAATGTGAGTGAGAATGACAGTGAGAAGGTGAATGTGAATAAGAATGACAGTGAGAAAGTGAATGTGAATAAGAATGACAGTGAGAAGGTGAATGTGAGTGAGCATGACAATGAGGTGAATGTGAGTGAGAATGACAATGAGAAGATGAATATGACTGAGAATGAAAATAAGGTAATTATGAGTGAAAATGACAATGAGAAGGTGAATGTGAGTGAGAATGACAATGAGAAGGTGAATGTGAGTGAGAATGACAATGAGAAGGTGAATGTGAGTGAGAATGAAAATGAGAAGGTGAATGTCAGTGTGAATGACAATGAGAAGATGAATGTGAGTGAGAATGAAAATGAGAAGGTGAATGTGAGTGAGAATGACAATGAGAAGATGAATGTGAGTGAGAATGACAATTAGAAGGTGAATGTGAGTGAGAATGACAATGAGGTGAATGTGAGTGAGAATGACAATGAGAAGGTTAATATGAATGAGAATGAAAGTGAGAAGGTGAATGTGAGTGAGAATGACAATGAGAAGGTGAATGCGAGTGAGAATGACATGAGAAGGTGAGTGTGAGTGAGAATGACAATGAGAAGGTGAATGTGAGTGAGAATGATAATGAGAAGGTGAATGTGAGTGAGAATGACAATGAGAAGGTGAATGTGAGTGAGAATGACAATGAGAAGGTGAATGTGAGTGAGAATGACAGTGAGAAGGTGAATGTGAGTAGGAATGACAATGAGAAGGTGAATGTGGATGAGAATGATAATGAAAAGGTGAATGTGAGTGAGAATGACAATGAGAAGGTGAATGTAAGTGAGAATGACAGTGAGAAGATAAATGTGAGTGAGAATGACAATAAGAAAGTGAATGTGAGTAAGACAATGATAAGGTGAAGGTGAGTGAGAATGACAATAAGAAAGTGAATGTGAGTAAGACAATGATAAGGTGAAGGTGAGTGAGAATGAAAATGAGAATGTGAAAGTGAGTGTGAATGACAATTAAAAGGTGAATGTGAATGAGAATGACAGTGAGGTGAATGTGAGTGAGAATGAAAATGAGGTGAATGTGAGTGAGAATGAAAATAAGGAGAATGTGAGTGAGAATGACAGTGAGAATGTGAATGTGAGTGAGATTGACAATGAGAAGGTGAATGTGAGTGAGAATGACGGTGAGCAGGTGAATGTGAGTGAGAATGATAATGAGAAGGTGAATGTGAGTGAGAATGACAATGAGAAGGGGAATGTGAGTGAGAATTATAATAAGAAGGGGAATGTGAGTGAGAATGACAATCAGAATGTAAATGTGAGTTAAAATGATAATGAGAAGGTGAATGTGAGTAAGAAGGACAATGAAAAGATGAATGTGAGTGAGAATGACAATGAGAAGTTGAATGCGCGTGAGAATGGCAATGAGAATGTGAGTGAGTGAGAATGACAATGAAAAGGTGAATGTGAGTGAGAGTGAGTAATGAGAAGGTGAATGTGAGTGAGAATGACATAAGAAGGAGAATACGAGTGAGAATGACAATGAGAAGGTGAATCAGTGAGAATGACAATGAGAAGGTGAATGTGAGTAGGAATGACAAAGAGAAGGTGAATGTGGATGGGAATGAGAATGAAAAGGTGAATGAGTTAGAATGACAATGAGAAGGTGAATGTGAGTGAAAATGTACCCGAGAAGTTAAATGTGAATGAGAATGACAATGAGAAGGTGAATGTGAGTAAGAATGATAGAGAAGGTGAATGTGAGTGAGAATGACAATGAGAAGGTGAATGTGAGTGAGAATGACAATGAGAAGGTGAATGTGAGTGAGAATGATGATGAGAAGGTGAATGAGTGAGAAAGACTATGAGAAGGTGAATGAGTAAGAATGACAATGAGAAGGTGAATGAGTGAAAATGATAATGAGAAGGTGAATGAGTGAGAATGACAATGAGAAGGTGAATGTGAGTAGGAATGACAATGAGAAGGTGAATGTGGATGAGAATGATAATGAAAAGATGAATGTGAGTGAGAATGACAATGAGAAGGTGAATGTGAGTGAGAATGACAATGAGAAGGTGAATGTGAGTGAGAATGACAATGAGAAGGTGAATGACTGAGAATGACAATGAGAAGGTGAATGAGTGAGAATGACAATGAGAAGGTGAATGTGAGTGAGAATGACAATGAGAAGGTGAATGACTGAGAATGACAATGAGAAGGTGAATGAGTGAGAATGACAATGAGAAGGTGAATGAGTGAGATTGACAATGAGAAGGTGAGTGTGAGTGAGAATGACAATGAGAAGGTGTATGTGAGTGAGAATGACAATGAGAAGGTGAATCTGAGTGAGAATGACAATGAGAAGGTAAATGTGAAAGAGAATGACAGTGAGAAGGTGAATGTGAGTGAGAATGACAATAAGAAGGTGAATGTGAGTGAAAATGAAAATGAGGTGAATGTGAGTGAGAGTGAGAATGAAAATGAGAAGGTGAATGTGAGTGAGATTGAGAATAAGAAGGTGAATGTGAATGAGATTGAGAATGACAATAAGAAGGTGAATATGAATAAGAATGACATTAGAAGGTGGATGCGAGTGAGAATGACAGAAAGTAGGTAAATGAGTGAGAATGACAATGAGGAGGTGGATATGAGTGAGAATGACAGTGAGAAGGTGAATGAATCTGAATGACAAAGGGAAGGTGAATGTGAGTGAGAATGACAATGGCAAGGTGAATGTGAGTGAGAATGGTAATGAGAAGGTGAATGTGAGTGAGAATGACAATGAGAAGGTGAATGTGAGTGAGGATGACAATGAGAAGGTGAATGTAAGAGAGAATGACAATGAGAAGGTGAATAAGTTAGAATGACAATGAGAAGGTGAATGAGTGAGAATGACAATGGGAAAGTGAATGTGAGTGAGAATGACAATGGGAAGGT
Organism: Penaeus japonicus; assembly: GCA_017312705.2. Lineage (NCBI taxonomy): Eukaryota > Metazoa > Arthropoda > Malacostraca > Decapoda > Penaeidae > Penaeus > Penaeus japonicus. The sequence goes on along the minus strand of BOPN01000275.1, from coordinate 322,914 downwards.
GAATGTGAGTGAGAATGACAATGAGAAGGTGAATGTGAGTGAGAATGACAATGAGAAGGTGAATGTGAGTGAGGATGACAATGAGAAGGTGAATGTAAGAGAGAATGACAATGAGAAGGTGAATAAGTTAGAATGACAATGAGAAGGTGAATGAGTGAGAATGACAATGGGAAGGTGAATGAGTGAGAATGACAATGGGAAGGTTAATGTGAGTGAGAATGACAATGAGAAGGTGAATGTGAGTTAGAATGACAATGAGAAGGTGAATGTGAGTTAGAATGACAATGAGAAGGTGAATGAGTGAGAATAACAATGGGAAGGTGAATGAACGAGAATGACTATGGGAAGATGAATGTGAGTGAGAATGACAATGAGAAGGTGAATGTGAGTGAGAATGACAATGAGAAGGTGAATGTGAGTGAGGATGACAATGAGAAGGTGAATGTAAGAGAGAATGACAATGAGAAGGTGAATAAGTTAGAATGACAATGAGAAGGTGAATGAGTGAGAATGGCAATGAGAATCTGAATGAGTTAGAATGATAATGAGAAGGTGAATGTGAGTGAGAATAACAATGAGAAGGTGAATGTCAGTGAGAATGAAAATGATAAGGTGAATGTGAGTGAGAATGACAATGAGAAGGTGAATGTGAGTGAGA
>BOPN01000275.1:294756-302256 GCA_017312705.2 Penaeus japonicus | reverse complement strand
ATAGATAGATAAGTAGATAAATATATAAAAATAAATGCAGATAGAGAGAGAGAGCGAGAACAAGAGAGCTAGAGAGCGAGAGTGAAAGAGAGAGAACGCGAACGAGCGAGAGAGAGAGAGAGAGAGAGAGAGAGAGAGAGAGAGAGAGAGAGAGAGAGAGAGAGAGAGAGAGAGAGAGAGAGAGAGAGAGAGAGAGAGAGAGAGAGAGAGAGAGAGAGAGAGAGAGAGAGAGAGAGAAACGAAGAAAAAAAACAAAACTCGTAAAATCAAAGAAGAGAAAGAGACACATACATCCCAAGAATAACAAACCCCGGTGCCCTTACTCTCGCGTTGCCATTGTTGCATCGAACCACCATTGCACACGAATGTTGCACCATCTAAACGCACCGAAGAGATCTTATGATAATGTTGCATTGCGCCCTTGCTCTGTCGCATATGTGCCATCGACGAGTATTCTTGGGCGGTCGTGGATGCGTGCAACGAAGGGTTGTTTTGCAATGCGCCCTATATCGTTGTCTCCCTCGATGATGCGTATATTTATGTGAGATCAAGGTTGCAGGTTGTTGAGGGGTGGGGGGTGGGGTGTAGGGGAAGGGGACGGGGAAGGGTGGAGGGGAAGGGGAAGGGGACGGGGAAGGGGAAGGGGAAGGGGTAGGGTGTAGGGGAAGGGAAAGGGGAAGGGGAAGGGGAAGGGTGGAGGGTGGGGGTAGGGTGTAGGGGAAGGGGAAGGGGGGCTGGGGCGGAGGGTCGTCTGTTGCTGGTGAGGATGAGTCTTTGGGATCGAGAATGTTCCCAGAATGTGTCGTTTTTTATATCATGGGTGGGATCCGCTTTGTGTTATGGGTTTTGTTTTTGTTTTTGTTTTTCTTTCTTTCTAGGTCGCTTTATCTCCTTTTTTTTCCTCACTGCCTTTTCTTGTTTCTCATCCTATCCTCTCTCACTCTCTCTCTCTCTTACACACACACAAACACGCACACGCACACGTACACACACACACAAACACAAACACACACACAAACAAACAAACACACAAACACATAACCACACAAACAAACTCACAAACACCTCACCACACAAACACCTCACCCCATCCCATCCCCTCACCTACAAACATACATACATAAATATGAATCATTGGCTAATTCCACCTTTGCCCTACGGCCTGGCACTAATGATATGCAGGAACAAGCAGCTGCTGGCATTTAATTAAATTAGATGCAAATGCATGTTCACGCATATGAAAACTGAGTTGGAAATTTTTTATTTTTGTTCATAGAAAAGCGTTAGAAAATCTAATCTATTTTTTATCTAGAGTCTAACCTAATCTTATTTAGAAAATTATATAAATTCCTGTGTTAAAAGATACTGTTTCGATATCGGATCTACTTTCACGGGACGTTAACACGGAAAAATAAATAAATAAACAGATATATGGTGATGGGATATAAACGTGTCACTATAGATCACAATCATCAGGACCAGCTAGACAGTGTTATTGGCACCATGACAAAGGGCTTCCAAAACGCCCCCTAGAGAGTGCTAACACGACACTGTGTAAAGACGCCCTCCCCACTCAATACATATTACGATCGAGATAAGCGTAAATGGTCATAGAAGATCGTATTTCATCACAGTAGATTTGCGTATTTTTTGTCACGATAGTTATGGATTTTGTTTTTGTTTTTTTCGCGATTTATATATATAAGTTTAGGTATTTTCTATTATTCTTGCGTATTTTTGTCACGATACCTAGATTTTAGTGTTTTTTTTTTACGATACTTAAAGATTTGCTGGCACTCGCAATCACTTGACACTCGTATAAAAGATAATACATAACTCAACACAGTGTAGAATGTCAAGAAATCAACTGAACAAAAGGTGGATTAGAGAAGGAAAAAGAAAAGGAAGAGAAAAAAGGAGAGGGAAAAGGAGAATGAAAGCAATAGGAGAGAAGAGAAGAAGAAGGGCAAAATAGGAAGAGGGAGAGATAGAGAGAGAACGACAGAGAGGGAGAATAGAGGGCGGGGAATAGGGAGAGAGAGGCAAGGGGAGGGAGAGGGAGAGGGAGAGGGTGAGGAATAAGGAGAGGAAGACGAAGACGAAGAGGAAGGAGAGGGGAGGGATAGGGAAGTCAGAAAAGAGAAAAGGGAAAAGGAAAAGAAGAGAAAATATCATCTTTACCACCACCCTTACCATCATCACTATAACCACACCATCATCACCATTACCTGGTACCATTTTCATCATTCATATTACCATCACCATCACCTGGTACCATCACCACCATCCTCCTCCTCCTCCTCCTCCTCCTCATCATCATCATCATCATCATCATCATCACCACCACCACCACCATCACCATCACCACCGCCACCATCACCTTTGCAATCACCATCACCATTACCACCATTACTATATCTTATTCAAACCACTTTTTCTTTCATCAGCGCTCCGTGTCAAGGAATATCAATTACACCGGCCAGCGTTATGCCTCGTCATATCAACGTTACACTTTCATGTCACCTTGACCGGGGAGTGATGCGGGGAGAAAAGGAAGGAGGAAGTGAGGGAGGATTGAGAGAAGGAGAAAAGGAAGAAGGAAGTGGAAGATTGAAATTAGGAGAGAAGGATGGAAAGAAGGAGAATATGAAGAAGGGAATGAAATAGGATTGAAAACAAGAAAAAATGAAAGAATCGGAGAAAGAAATGTAGGAAAAGTGATTAATAGAAAACAAAAAGAGAGAAAGTGAAGAAGGAAATGAAGGCGGATTGAAAATAGGAGAGAAGGATAGAAAGAAGGAAATGAAGGAAAGTAGAAAATAGAAGAGATGGATGCAAAAAAGAAACTATTGAAGAAGGAAATAAAGGAGAAAAGAAATGAGGGTAGTAAAGTAAAGAGAAGGATTGAAGGAAGGGGAAACTGAAGGAAATGAAGGAGGATTTATAGTAGGAGAGAGATGACAAGAAGGAAATAAAATAAGAAAGAATTTAAAGAAAGAAATGAAATAAAGACAAAAGAAAGATGGAAAGACGGAAAAAAGAAGTGTAGAAGGAAATGAAGTACTGAACGTAGGAAAGAAGGATAGAGAGAAGAAAAAAAAGTGTGGAAAAGGTAAAAAAAGAAGTGAAAGTATGAGAGAAGGATGGAGAGAGGAAAAGAAGAAAGAATTGAAGAAGGGAATGGAGGAAAGGTGAAAGTAGAAGAGAGAGAGAGAGGTGGAAAGAAGGGAAATAAGGTGGGGGTAAGAGGAGGAGAAGGAAGAAGAAGAAGAAGAAAAAGGAGAAAAAGAAGAAGAAGAAGAAGAGGAAGAGGAAGAGGAAGAGGAAGAGGAAGTGGAAGTGGAAGTGGAAGTGGAAGTGGAAGTGGAAGTGGAAGTGGAAGAAGAAGAAGAAGAAGAAGAAGAAGAAGAAGAAGAAGAAGAAGAAGAAGAAGAAGAAGAAGAAGAAGAATAAGAAGAAGAGGAGGAAAAGAGGAAGAAGAAAGAAAAATATAGGGAAGTAAGAAAGTAAGGTAGTTAATAGAAGGAAGAAATAAGAATAAGTTAAAGGAAAGAAATAAAAAAAGGAAGTGAAGGAAAAGAGGAAGTATTAGGAACGAAGGAAAGACCGGAAAGGGAGGTAGAGGAAAGAGAGAGAGAAGAAGAAAAGAGAAGAAAGAAGGACAGAAACAACGGAGAGGAAGAAATCGGAATAAAGGAGAGGAGATGAAACAAAAACGAAGGAAAGTAAGAACAGATAGAAGAAAAGGAGGAGATGAAGGATGAAAAAGAGAGGGAGGATAAGAAATAGAGGGAACTTTAAAAGACGGGAAAAAGCGCAGATAAAATTGTCACCGCCTGTGGGGATACGTTATTTTCCCCTCTTCCTTTTATGATACAGATAGCTCTTTTGGGTCACACACACACACACACACACACACACACACACATACACACACACACACACACACACACACTCTCTCTCTCTCTCTCTCTCTCTCTCTCTCTCACAGATACAGACACAGACACAGACACAGACACAGACACAGACACACACACACACACACACACACGCACACACACACTCACACTCACACACTCTCTCTCTCACAGACACAGACACACACACACACACACACACTCTCTCTCTCTCTCTCTCTCTCTCTCTCTCTCTCTCTCTCTCTCTCTCTCTTTCTCTTTCTTTCTTTCTTACAATCACACACACACACACACACACTCTGTCTCTCTTACTCACTCACTCACAAACACTCTTTCTCTTTCTCACTCACTCACTTACACACTCTCACACACACACACACTCTCTCTCTCACATATACACACAGACAGACACAGGCACACACACACACACACTATCTCTCTCTCACTCACTCACAAACACTCTTTCTCTTTCTCACTCACTCACTCACACAGACACATTCATTTACATAACTGATCGATTTGTGTCAGTGTGAAAGGTAGCCAGCCTTCCAGCAGTCAACGAGTCAAGACTAGCGTCAATAAAACATGACCTAATTTATTTCACCAATGGCATGCAAGATTGATAAATAATTCGTGCCTAAAGGGACTGGTTGTTTGTGAGGAGTATTGGCATACAGGGTCATGTGCACATGATCGTACATATAAGGGAATTGTACAGGTATCGGTATACAAGTGATTAAACCCGAAGCTTCGAAACAAATTAACGGCAGCTGTTTCGACTTGATCTTGAAATATCTTTTAAAACGGACTTAGGATGTACAATAATGACCAAAAGTAACAATCTTTTATATTGTTTATTATCTGATATTTAACACTGAATGTGTATGTACTGTACACATGTATAACCATGAGCGAAGACTTTGGGGAATGTGGATTATAACGACACTTAGCTACTTATACGCCATGTGTTTAGGTGTATCGTGGTGTAGTTATTTTTTGCCATCAGTGTACACCCGGTCACTGGAGTCCGTGACCGTCTATAATTAATATGCTTTTTGTCATTTTGTCCCACTATATATGTGAGGAGTTAGAGAATATATGGAGAAAGGAATATCGTAGGATGATCTGAATTGTTGAGTGGGTGACTAGTAATATAAAGTGGTCCACACACATTATTACCAAATCAGATGATAATATCTTAGGTGTTAGAACGTTTGTTAATTCCTGAAAGTTACTTTGGAAGTTATTATGTACGTAGGGAAATATATAGATACAGCTGCAAGCGATCATGTGCATGAGATTATGAATGAAAAGATCATGCACAGGTGATCATTTAAACTTTAACAAGTGGTTACATTTAGGTACAAAGAAATCTTCATGTATACTTGCCTATATCCACGTTCCTCTGCAGATGGTATATCCACACGTAATTACACTCGTATATAAGTAATGTTAATGACTGTGAAACTAATTCAGCTCATAATTAGTCCTTCCTTTCCTATTGTGTTGACATTCTTCAGGGTCAGAGGGATCTTTAACTACTCGCAAAGAAGGTCCTCTAAATTCATCACAAAAATATTCATCAAAATGTCATCACCACACAGACACTCATCAAACGTAACCATATGACAGTCATCTCATAACCCTCACGCATCCATTCCACTCAAAGTCATCACAAAGTCATTCAATTAGAAAAACAAAAATAAATTAAGCTTTAAGTCATATACACCACATTAACCAAGCTTTCGACAGTTGCCATGGTAACCGTTACTATTAAATGAAACGACAACTCTCCTTCGTTTTTTTTCCTCTCATAGAAACGGGAAGGCAACTGTTTATGTTTATTTTCACTGTTGGCAACCGTATTGTTCTCTGTCTGTTGGTTGGCACTGTCAGAAAAAATGGCAGGTCATCATCATGATATATGTATGGAGTTTTTTTTCTGTTTTTTTTTTTTTCTGTGTTCCTTCGCTTTTTTTTTCTTTCTTTCTTTCTCTTTTTTTCATTGCCGTTATTTTTAAGATGATGATGATGGTGATGATGTTTATGATGATGATGATGGGGATGGTATTAGGGATGATGGCGAGGATGAAAATGGTGATGATGATAATGTGATGAAAATGGTTATTATATTAGTAATAGATATATTAATAAGAATGATAATGATAGTGATAATGATAATATTGATGATTATGATAATAATAATGATAATAATAATAATAATGATAATAATAATAATAATGATAATGATAATAGTGATGATGATAATGATTATGATAATGATGATGATAAGGAAATATGATAATGATAATAATGATAATAATAATAATAATGATGATGATAGTGATGATGATGATAAGGATAATGAAAAATGATAATGATAATGATAATGATAATACCAATAAAAATCAGGATAATCGTGTTAGTGATGATGGAAGTACCGATAATCATAACGATGATAATGATGTTGGTGATGCTTAAGACAATAAAATTAATTACAAGAAAAGTAATTCTCATCATCCTCGGCATCACCACCACCATCACCATCGTCATCGCCATCATCATCATCATTATCATCATCGTCATCATCATCATCATCATTATCATTCTCCTCCTCACCATTATCACCATTATCATCCTCATCAGTGTAACTAATATTAGGATTATAGATAACAGCAAAGTAATTATAGTCATTATGATGTGATGATAATCGTAATGATAACAACGATTGTTATTGGTAAAATATTTTATTCTTTATTATCATATTGTCATAGATACCAAAAAGGTAATTTTGTTGACATTTATGGGTTTATTGTCATATTAATGGACAAAGTCACTGACATGTTGTGATCACATTTATGGGTGGGTTGTCCATGGCCAAGGGATTAGTTGATTAGACTTTGATGATGAATTGGATTGGGGGATTGGTCTATTGAAGGATTCGTCGCCAAGGTGATTCGGGGCAGATAATGAATGGTCTGGAAATTATTTGTGTTAAACTTTTACATTTTGAAATTTGGTCCTTTTGGCGTTGGTAGAAGCCTGATAATGTTTTTCTTGTCAGTGTTTATATATTTGTTATTATCATTACTATTTCTTTTTCTTGGGGCGGGAGGGGTCATTGTTTTGATTGTTATTATTTCATATTTAGTCTTAAAATTGCGTTTTGAAATGAATTATAGATCATTGCCTCAAAAAAAAAGAAAAGAAAAGAAAAACTAAGCTTCTTACTTCGTATGAAAATAACTAGAACTTTTGAAAAATGTTGAGATTTTGGTCCGAGTGTTTGGTATGCACAATGTCAGATTCCACTCAGTGTTGTCAGGCTGCAAGAACCTCGGTGTTTTTCTCTGGTGTTGTCAGGGTAGAAAGACCTCCGGTGGGTTGCATAAGCGTTGTCAAGGACGGTCAACATTGAGCTCCTTTCGTCCCATCCCCAAAGCACCCGAAGACGTTCAATGAAAACTGGGTTGGCAGCGCGTGAGTGATGGAGGTCAACTCGGTGGCAGCGAGGTCATACGTCTTTCGAGTGACCTCTTACCAAGTGCTGATAGTGATTTAGATCTTTTTATTTTTTATTTTT
>BOPN01000275.1:272256-274756 GCA_017312705.2 Penaeus japonicus | reverse complement strand
ACTTTCTCCTTCATACATTCCTTTCCTTTCTCTTTTATTCCATTCATTTTTTCTCCAACTTTTCCTTTATCTCTTTTCCTATTTTCGTGTTTTCGTACGATTCTTTTCTTCTCTTCTCTTCTCTCTCTCTCCATTTCTCTGTCTCTCTCTCTTTCCCTTTACTCTTCCCCCTCTCCCCCCCTTCTCTTCATCCCTTCCTTTGTCATTTCTCCATATTTCTCTACCCCCCTTTATCCATTATCTTTTTCCTTTTCTCTTATCTTTTTCTTTCTTCCTTCTTCTCTCCTCTTTCTCTTCTTCCTTTCACTTTCCTCCCTCCCTCTCTTCTCCCTCCCCTCCTCTCCTTCTCTCCCTTCCTCTTTATCCCTTTCTCCCTTCCCCTCTCCCTCTCTTCCTCCACCCTTCCTCCTCTCTCCCTTCCCCCTCTCCCAAGTCCCCCTCAACCTCTCCCCTCTTCCCCCTCTCCCTCTCTTCCTCCCCCTTTCCTCCTCTCTCTTTTCCCCTTCCCGCTCTCCCTTTTTCTTCTCCCTTCTTCTTCCCCCTCTATCTGCTCTACTTCAATTGCAAGTTCCCTCGCTCCACGATGTTTGCAAGTTTTTAATTGCATTCATAATTCGTGTCTAGCAAGGCGGGTGTGTCTTCTTGCAGGCTGCAGAGTACGTGGGTTGCAGCGAGGCATTCGACTTTGCATTCTAGGATTATATAAGTCATTAGGATAATTAGCCATGAAAACCAAGGGGGGAGTGGAAGATGGTGGGGAAGGGGGAGGGGGGGAGGAGAGGGGGGTGGTGTTGCTTTCATCTGGTGTCCTTTTTTGCTTGTCTGTCTGTCTCTCTGTCATTCTTTATTTCTGTTTCTATTGATCTATCTATCTATCTATCTATCTATTCATCTATCTATCTATTTATCTTTCTATCTATCTATCTATCTATCTATCTATCTATCTATCTATCTATCTATATATATATATATATATATATATATATATATATATATATATATATATATATATATCTATCTATATGTATGTATGTGTGTGTGTATGTGTGTGTGTTTGTGTTATGCAAATATAGTACGATACGACATATTATATGTGTAATATGAATATGATATGATATGATATGATATTCCAAACTGGATTATATATGAACATAGTATGATATAATACAGTACGGATTTAAACTGTGTATATGATACGGTTTTAATCTTGAGTACGTAAAGATATGAAACAACAGTATACAACATAATGCGGATTTAAACTGGAGTGCATAGATATGGGATGCATGATACAACATAAATCCGATATAAACCGGAATAAATAAGGATATTATACAACATGAAACAACATAACGCGGATTTAACCTAAAATAAAGATATGACACAACAAGAAACAACATAATGCGGATTTAACCTAAAACAAAGACATGACACAACAAGAAACAACATAATGCGGATTTAACCTAAAACAAAGACATGACACAACATGATACAACATAACGCGGATTTAACCTAAAACAAAGACATGACACAACATGAAACAACATAACGCGGATTTAACCTAAAATAAAGATATGACACAACAAGAAACAACATAATGCGGATTTAAACAGGAGTATTACAGTCTAGCCTGACAACACCAGTCACAAATTGCAGGTTATTGTGCGTGCAAAGCAACTACAGCTTCAAAGGATTTCTAAATACTTTCGGGGAGCATCTCCGAGTTTCAGAAAAGGAGAGAAAATATTTCGAAACAAAGAGGAAGAAAGAAAAAAAAAAAGGAAAAGATTAAAGAAGAACATGGAAAAATTAATAGGAAAGGTCTTTGAAAATTGTCCTTTCTGATTATTAGATGATCTTATTGAAATTATTAAGGAAGATTAAGGAAAAAGAGAAGGAAGGAGAGACTGAAAAGGGAGAAGGAAAGTGGAGGAAGAACGAAATTCAGGGAGAGGGAGAAGGAGAAAGAGAGAGGGAGAGGGAGAGGGGGGTGGTGTTGCTTTCATCTGGTGTCCTTTTTTGCTTGTCTGTCTGTCTCTCTGTCATTCTTTATTTCTGTTTCTATCTATCTATCTATCTATCTATCTATGTATTCATCTATCTATATATTTATCTATCTATCTATCTATCTATCTATCTATCTATCTATCTATCTATTTATCTATCTATATATATATATATATATATCTCTCTCTATCTCTCTCTCTCTCTCTCTTTCTCTCGGTCTACCTATCTATCTATCTCTATCTTTCTTAGAGAGAGAGAGAGAGAGGGAGGGAGGGAGTGAGTGTAGGTAGGTAGGTAGGTAGGTAGGTGGGAGAAAGAGAGAGAGAGAGAGAGAGAAAGAAATAGAAATAGCAATAGTGAAAGCGAGAGCGAGAGAAAAAAATAAAAAATAAAAAGAGAGAAAGAGCGAGACAGAGACAGAGACAGAGAGACAGAGACGGAAAGAGAAAGGAAGAGAGAGAGACTGGCGCGTGAGTAGTAAGTTACACTCAGCTTA
>BOPN01000275.1:262256-264756 GCA_017312705.2 Penaeus japonicus | reverse complement strand
TAATGATGGTATTAATGATAATGACAATCATATTGCTATAAACATCCTAATTAATTGAAATAATTATCATTATGATTACTCAAACAATAGTACTTGCAATGACGAGAATTATGATTATATGGAAGATAATAACCATAAGCAATTATCATGTAGATAATTAATATTACCATAATCATATTTTGTTATTATTGCATACAGAAAAAAAAAATATTGACCTGTTAAAAAGTAGTTTCTCTGTAAAAATGCTAGCAACGGTTTTTATATAGTAGTATTTATTTTGGGAGTATTGGAATAAAGTTTTATCAAGTCTTGGGTATTGGTATTGGCGTCAGCAGTCGAAAGCACTTTCCACGGGGACGAGTTTCTACGTACACACGCTCGCACACACACACACACACATACACACGAATACACATACACACATACACGGACACAACACTCTCTCTTGCTTACCCTTTCTCTCTCTCTCTCTCTCTCTCTCTCTCTCTCTCTCTCTCTCTCTCTCTCTCTCTCTCTCTCTCTCTCTCCCTCTCCCTCTCCCTCCCCCTCCCTCCCTCCCTCCCTCTCTCTCTCTCTCTTTTCCTCTCTCTCTCTCTCTCTTTCTCTTCATTTCTCCCTTATAAATAAATATTACATAAACCTGCAGGACCACCCACACTTGAGCCTCTCCCCCGGGGCCGAGTGAGACAAGGGGACGAGAGGCGCGCAGAGGTACAACACACGGCTCTCTCCTTAATGAAGGCTGAGGTGCACTTCCGTCCAGGGTCTTGTGTAGCACTCTTCGTGTGCGCTACAATTTAGCGGGATTTTTTTTTTTTTTTTCTTCTTCTCTTTTTTGAAATCTTGTTACGATGAAGATTGATGTTGTAGTTTTTGTGTGTCTTGGATTTGGGAATTTGAGGATAGATTTGTTATATAGAAAATGCTTTATGTTTATAAGAGAGCAGCATTTTTTTTTATAGCGCTACTTTCTCGATATTTTCCGAACTGAGTCATACAGATCACTTGAAAATAAGCTATGAACAAAACAATGGAATATAAAATACAATACAGTGTACACTGTGTAAACGAATTATTCGAATTAGCAGACATAATTTTGTAGGACAATTATCCGTTCCGTTGATGGCTTTCGATTAGCTAAAAGCCCAGAGAGGACTTTGTAAAGCTGTATACCCGACGCTGTAGAATTGACCGCTTATGCCCGTTACAGAGCTTCATATCCAATTACCTCCGTTTCCCAACTCAAATTTCGTTTTCATCAACTGTGAATGATGGGAAAAATATTTGTGAATGATTGAAAACCAAAAGCAAATCAAACAAAACGAAGTGGGAGGAATGATATATATAGAAAAAAAAAAAAAAAAAAAAAATCCTTGTATAGGGTCAGTTTACGCTTTTTTTTTTTCAAGTGAATTTTCGGTCGGCTACCTATTCTGAGTGACGTTGTCGGTAGGGGTAAGAGAGAGAGAGATAGATAGAGGTTAGAAAGAGTGAGGGGAAGGACGGAGGATGGGAGGAGGGAAGGGTAGGGAGACAGGGGGAAAGGGAGAAAGGAGAAAAGTAGAAGAGAGAGAGGGAGAGGGAGAGGGAGAGGGAGAAGGAGAAGGAGAGAGAGAGAGAGAGAGAGAGAGAGAGAGAGAGAGAGAGAGAGAGAGAGAGAGAGAGAGAGAGAGAGAGAGAGAGAGAGAGAGAGAGAGAGAGAGAGAGAGAGAGAGAGAGAGAGAGAGAGAGAGAGAGAGAGAGAGAAGAGAGAGAGAGAGAGAGAGAGAGAGAGAGAGAGAGAGAGAGACGTACAAACCCAATTGAGAAAGGAGAAATAACCGCGAGTACTGTAGCCAAGGTGAAAAAACTAACAATCTACCACACCTTCACTACTTCTATGATAGTTACAACAATATACTGCCATTACTTTATCAACAGGAATTTATGTATTACATCGAATAGATTACATCTTATCTTCAAACAACACATACACGCACACACGAACACGCACGAACACACACACACACACACACACACACACACACACACACACACACACACACACACACACACACACACACACACACACACACACTCTCTCTCTCTCTCTCTCTCTCTCTCTCTCTCTCTCTCTCTCTCTCTCTCTCTCTCTCTCTCTCTCTCTCTCTCTCTCACACACACACACACACATATATATACATATATATATACATATATAGATACATAAATAGATAAAGACTTAGATAGATATACACTATGTAAAATATTCCCTGCACTTTATCCGTGCGTGTTTAAAATCATAAGGAAATATCTAGCAACAGCGAAGCACTGAAACATTCAACAAAGATTCATGACGCAAATGATAAAATATGCATCATTTACACAAATTACCCGAGCTATTAGAGCTATGATTTTCTAAGGCAATTATGAGTCACCATTTACACGGCTTTACTAATGGCTTTAGACAGTACTTACAAGGCCAGAATAGACTTGACAAAGCTGTATCCAACGTTGAAGA
>BOPN01000275.1:254756-257256 GCA_017312705.2 Penaeus japonicus | reverse complement strand
GTGTGTGTGTGTGTGTGTGTGTGTGTGTGTGTGTGTGTGTGTGTGTGTGTGTGTGTGTGTGTGTGTGTGTGTGTCTGTGTGTGTGTGTGTCTGTGTGTGTGTGTGTGTACGTGCGTGCGTTTGTGTGTCTGTGTATAAGAGTTTTTACTGATTTATGCCTCATGTAAACAAGCTACATGAGGTATTAGCGAGCGAGCGATCGAGGAGGAGAGAGTGAGAGAGAGTAAGAGAGAGTGAGAGTGAAAGAGAGTAAGAGAGAGAGAGAGAAAGAGAGAAAGAGAGAAAGAGAGAAAGAGAGATAGATAGATAGATAGAGAAAGAGATATATAGATAGATAGATAGATAGATAGAGAGAGAGAGAGAGAGAGAGAGAGAGAGAGAGAGAAAGAGAAAGAGAAAGAGAAAGAGAAAGCGAGAGCGAGAGCGAGAGCGAGAGAGAGAGAGAGAGAGAGAGAGAGAGAGAGAGAGAGTGTGAGTGAAAGAAATATATATATATATATATATATATATATATATATATATATATATATATATATATATATATATATAGAGAGAGAGAGAGAGAGAGAGAGAGAGAGAGAGAGAGAGAGAGAAGATAGAAGAGAATATTATATTTCCGCCACACAAAGAGTTGATGTCGTTAAACTACAAAAGAGAGGAACAGGGGACCAAAATAAGATAAATGATAGAAAAAAAATGAGAGAATGAAATGAGAAGAAGAGGCGAGGGGAGGTGAGGTGAAGAAGAGAGGAAAGAGAGAGTTGAAAAAAATATTGGAACAAGAATGAAAATAGGAGAGAGAGAAAGAGAGAAGAGATATATTATATACCAAATACTGAATAAATTGCATTTTGAATAATAATGCATGACTTCAGCAAAGGCGACAGAGGTTTTGGAATCACAGTTGATATCAAAACATGTTTTGTTCTATTCATGTCACCATGTTTGTCATTACATCATGGAATTATATATTTTATTTCTCTCCGTTTTTTTTTACTATGCATTATGTAGCAGAGATATGTCATTGATGTTATTCATCCGAAGCTAAAAAAATCAGAAAAAAAAGCTTCAGTCTTGAATCGAAAAAACAATAAATTTTGTTTGTTTGACTACAGTATTATAGATGATAGAATCCCGGGACTAGTTGAAAAAAAGTCTCCAATGAAAACAAAAGAGGATCGGCAATTTTACAAGGCGGGAAAAAAGTGTTCGAATCTATGAGCTTCGAGCGAGTGGATCAGTAAGATTGAGATAGATGGATAGAAATTGTAGAGGGAAAAGGGTGAAGGAAAAGGGTAGGAAAGGAGTGTGGGGAAGAATAGAGGGGGACGAAGATGAAGAGGGAATGGGATAGGGAAAGAAATCTAAGGAAGGGGAGAAAAAAAAGGAAAAACAAGAGTAAAAAAATAAATAAATAAATAAATAAAGAAAGAAAGAACGAAAAAAACAAACACATACAGCTAAATAAATAAAAACAGAGAAATAGATTAGCGACAATTCCCCTTTCCTCCGTCACACACACACCCCACGGCCACACCCCCTTCCCCCTTTCCCCTCTCCTCTAATCCTAACATCTATGTCGTGCTTTGCCATTCCTAAATCTTCCTTCCTAGCGTTAATTAAAAGTCTTATACAAAACGAGGACGACTTCAGAGACTTGTCTCGGGGTGACGTAAAAGGTCTCTTGGTGAGGAAAAAAAATGAAAAGAAATGAGGCTATAGGGAAGGAACAGGGGGTGAGGGAGAAGGAGAGGGAGAGGGAGAGTGTGAGGGAGGAGATGGAGAGGGAGAAGTAGAAGGAGAGTGTGAGGGAGGAGAGGGAGAGGGTGAAGGAGAGGGAGAGGGATAGGGAGAGGGAGAGGGAGAGGGAGAGGGATAGGGAGAGGGAGAAGGTGAGAGAGTAGGTGAAGGAGATTGTGAGGGGGGAGAGGGAGAGGGAGAGTGTAAGGGGGGAGAGGGAGAAGAAGAGTGTATGGGAGAGGGAGAGGGAGAGAGGGAGAGGGAGAGGGAGAAGGAGAGAGAGTGGGAGAAGGAGAGGGAAAAGGAGATGGAGAAGGAGAGAGAGTAGGAGAAGGAGAATGTGTAGGAGGAGATGGAGAGGGAAAAGGAGAAGGAGAGGGAGAAGGAGAGAGAGTGGGAGAAGGAGAGGGAGAAGGAGATGGAGAAGGAGAGAGAGTAGGAGAAGGAGAGTGTGTAGGAGGAGATGGAGAGGGAAAAGGAGAAGGAGAGAGAGTAGGAGTAGGAGAGTCTGAGGGAGGAGATGGAGAGGGAGAAGGAGAAGGAGAGAGAGTAGGAGTAGGAGAGTGTGAGGGAGGAGATGGAGAGGGAGAAGGAAAAGGAGAAAGGGAAGAAGGAGAGAAAATAGGGAAGGAGAAGGATATAAAAAAGAAAAGACGAAACAACGAAGGAGGAGGGGGTGGAGAAGGAAGTGATAAAGGAAGAGACATGAAAAATAAGGAACAGAAGGAGCAGAAGAGGAAGGAAGGAAAGGAAGTAGAAG
>BOPN01000275.1:209756-212256 GCA_017312705.2 Penaeus japonicus | reverse complement strand
GAAGGCGAACCCTAAACATAGCTCTGTCCCTCCTACATTAGAGAAATGCAGCCGGTCTCTGTGCGTTCAACAAAACACACAAACAAAACACTCATCAGTTGCCATCGCAGCGGCGCCCACGTGCAGGACGAAAATTGCCAGCACTCAGGAATTCCAGGTTCCTTTCGCAATACCGAAGCTCTGAGTCCCCTCCTACCTAGTTTAGTCCAAGAGAGAGAGAGGAGGGAGAGAGGGAGAAGGAGGGGGGGGAGAGGAGGGAGGGAAGGAGAGAGAGAGGGATGGAGGGAGAGAGGGAGAAGAAGAGGGAGAGAGGGAGAAGGAGAGGGAGAGAGAGGAGGGATAGAGAGAGGAGGGATAGAGATAGGAGAGAGGGAGAAGGAGGGATAGAGAGAGGAGGGATAGAGAGAGAGAGAGAGAGAGAGAGAGAGAGAGAGAGAGAGAGAGAGAGAGAGAGAGAGAGAGAGAGAGAGAGAGAGAGAGAGAGAGAGAGAGAGAGAGAGAGAGAGGGGGGGGGGGAGAGAAAGAAAGAGAAGGAGGGAGAGTGAGAGTGAGAGTAAGAGTAAGAGTGAGAGTGAGAGTCAGTGTGATAGAGAGAGAGAGAGAGAGAGAGAGAGAGAGAGAGAGAGAAAGAAAAAAAAAAAGAGGAAAGAAAAAAAAAAGAGAGAGGTTGTGGTGAGGGACGATGGGGACGAAAGAGGGAAGAAGAGGAAGAGGAGGAGATGGGTAGGAAGAGGATGAAGAGGAGAGAGGGAAGAGGAGGAAGAGAGAAGGAGATAGGGAGGAAAATGAAGAAAATGAGAGAAAGAGAAAGAGAAAGAGCAAGAGAGGGAGAGAGAGAGAGAGAGAGAGAGAGAGAGAGAGAGAGAGAGAGAGAGAGAGAGAGAGAGAGAGAGAGAGAGGAAGAGAGAAGAAGAGAGAGGGAGAGAGAGAGGTAGAGATGGGGGCAGAACAAGGGCATGTTTTACGAAGTATAATGCAGTATGGTGTTTATCGTTACGTAAGTTTGAATAATGAAGAAATAAGATTATATAGAGCACTTTCATATATAAAAGGTATATGAGTTGAGTAAGACAACACTGATAGTGCTCATAATGACAATTATTATAATAAAAAGGATAATAAAAATGTTGATAAAGATAACAATAACGATGATAACAAAACTGATAATGATGGTTATGATGATGATAATAATAGTGATACCATTAATGATACCAATGATGATATGATGTCGATGCTTATACGAACGTTGATAATACTAATACTGACTGCACTAATAATGATGCTATTAAGAGTAATCATACTTACATTATCAATGGTATTAATGAAGATGATAATAGCAATAACATACCCACTGACATAATGATAATAACAATAACGAAAATAACAAGAAACATTATAATGATGATTCAGTTAGTAGTAACACTATCAATAATATAATGATAATGAAAGCAGTGATAATGAAAGCAGTGATAATGAGAATGATGACGATAATAACCATTCTATCACGGCTGATAATCACGTGATTCAATCTCATTTTTTGTCTACAAATAATTATCCTAACGAGGTGATTTCAACAGGTAATTAATTCATTTTAGACGCTTTAGGAAATATAAATCGATGGACATATATTTTCAGTTGACATGAATTTGCTTGAGTTTCTTCAACAATGCTTGAGAAAATGTAATTTCAGTCATTGCTTTATTACTATTTTATTATTATTATTATTGTTATTAATATTATCATTACTCTTATTATTATTATTATCATTATTATTATTATTATTATTATTATTATTATTATCATCATCATCATCATCATTATTATTACTATTGCTATTATTATTATCATTATTATCATCATTATCGTTATTATTATTATTATTGTCATCGTTATTATTATCATTATTATTATTATTATTATTGATATTATTATTACTAATATTATTATTACTATAATTATCATTATCATTATTACTATTATTAGTATTATTATTGTTATTATTATTATTATTATTATTATTATTATTATTATTATTATCATCATCATCATCATCATCATTATTATTATTATTATTATCACTATTATTAATTTTATTATTATCATCATTATTGGCAGCAGTAGTAGTAATATTGATATTATTAGCAGTAGTAGTAGAAGTAGTAGAGATAGCAACATATTGAACCAAAGGTATTGAGAATCAATATCATTATTCTTCAAAATCAGGGAAACAAAACTTCTTATTTGGTTTCCAATACATCTTTCATGCCACAAAACTTCTATGGAATATATTTACTCGTTGAATTTCAATAGTATTGCAATCTCAATATCGGATGCTTCCTAAAAGCCATAATGCTGATCTTTTTTTTTGTCGATATGTATATATTAGATGTAAACTAACCCTTTTGGTAATTTATTGGAAGAAATAAAATCGTTATTCAATACCCCTTCGTTATCATATTTTTTCCAATTCATAGATAACACTTCATTACCCAAATAAAAG
>BOPN01000275.1:182256-187256 GCA_017312705.2 Penaeus japonicus | reverse complement strand
ATGTTGTGTTTGTGTTTGTGTATATGTGTTTGTGTTTGTGTGTGTGTGTGTCTGTTTGTATGTGTATGTATGTTTACGTTTGTTCATATGTGCTTTTGTTTATGTGATCATGTGTTTTTTATGTATCATATGCTTTTCATGTGCTTTTGTGTATGTGTACTTGATAATTATATCTCTGTGTTTATGTTTGTATATCTGCCCTTTTCTGTGTGCGTTTCTGTCCATACTTAAATGTGTTGTGTATATGTGTATGGTCCCTATTCTCTCGACCCTCTTAGACACAGCCGGTCTTTCAACAATTACAATAACCATAATAAAAGAGAAGAGAAGAGAAGGGAAAGCATAAGAAAAGGGGAAAGAGAATTGACCTCATATTAACTCGGGATCTGAAAGCTCAACTGCAGACAGAATCGTAATCAAAGGAAAAGACTACTGCTTATTGTGTATGATTTTTTTTTTTTTTTTTTTTTCAGAAAATGTATGTAGTTTTTTTTCAGAATTCCATGTATTTTTTTTTTCTTCGTATAATTTTATCGATATTTAGTTTAGAAAGTTTCTATAAGTTACGAGTCTTTTTATTTACTTATTTATATGTTATCAATATGTTTCTCTCTTTTAATGTACTCGCCTTAATACGTATGCCTGTACGGTTACGCCCTAACATTACATAATTGCTCTTTGTGTGAGTTTTTTATTTGTCTATATCAATTATCTCCCTGAATCTTTGTCTGCCTGTCTCAGTGTCTGTCTGTCTGTTTGTCTGTCTGTCTGTCTGTCTACATCGTGTATTTGTATATATGGTTTGTGTGTAATGTAAATTCGAATGTAAATGTATTTGTGTGTGCCATTTCATTTATAATAGTATTGTCATTTATTATCATACTATGATGATAATGATAATGATTGTATTAATGGTAGTAATAATGATTATGATAATGATGTTAATAATGATAATAAGTAATAGTGATAATGATAATGATAATAATAACATTCAGAAGTAGTAGCAACAACAACAAGAATAATGAGAATGATAATAATGATTATAATGATGATAATAAAAATGATAAGACTAGTAATGCAGATAATAATAATGATGATACCAATGTTATAATAATAGCAATGGGAAAATAATATTAGCACTGACGGTCATTGCTAGTCTGACACTTGATAATGTATATCTTCAATAATCAACTTGCATATTTTATAAGGAAATGAATATTGGAAACTTTATTCCACCAGGAAACGTCATTCATCATTCATTTTGTTTTCTTTCATTGATAATTCACAAAACTACAAACAAACTTCTCGGTGTGTACTCAAATATTTTAATCATGGACCGAAACCTTTACCCTGATTTGAAAAGTTTTATCTATCTTGTTTCTCTGTCTCTCTCTTCTCTTCTTTTTTTTTTCTATCCCCTTCTCTCTTTCGCTCTCCCCACCCCCTCTCTCCCTCTTACTCTCTTTTGTCTGTTTATGTGTTTCTCTCTCTCATTCTCTGTCTCTTTCATTGTCTTACTCTCTTCTTCTGTGATGGGTGTCTTAGTCTATTGGAATTAATAACCCACATAAATAAGGTATTGATACCAGACACAGGGTTTATACAATTTAGGTTTATTCCATAACACAGACAATCTGACGTTATGGTACACGATAGATATATTCACTACAGCGCAATGATCACAGTAATAAACACTATCACGACATGTATAAACAGGCGGAGAAATCAGGCGTCAACTGTAGCGTAGTCGATTCCCGGTCTGTCTGCATGTTCCAGATTTCCTGCTTATATGGAAAGGGTTCGCATCCGCCGTCCCCAATGGTGGTTATGCGGGAAGGTAGTTTGGAATGTAGGAGGCGTGACAGTCAAAGGTATTAGGCTCTTTTTGAGAGTCTAGGTAAGTGGGAAGGCAACTGTGTGAATTACCTATCCGTCAAAGTTGACCTGACCTGACCCGGCGGTTGCCTCGCTAGTGCGGTATTCATACGATATTTGTATATGATCCATTACTGTAATTAATATCATATATAAGCATACTATATAATCTCATACTCTCTCTCTCTCACTCACTCACTCACTCACATTCTATCTCTCTCTCTCACTCACTCTCTCTCTCTCTCTCTCTCTCTCTCTCTCTCTCTCTCTCTCTCTCTCTCTCTCTCTCTCTCTCTCTCTCTCTCTCTCTCTCTCTCACTACTCTCTCTCTCTCTCTCTCTCTCTCTCTCTCTCTCTCTCTCTCTCTCTCTCTCTCTCTCTCTCTCTCTCTCTCTCTCTCTCTCTCTCTCTCTCTCACCACTCTCTCTCTCTCTCTTTACTCTCCCTCCCTCCCTTTCACTTTTTTTTTCTTTTTCCCTCGTCCGGTAGGATCTTGTGAATGGGTTTTCTCTAAGTTCCAACCTTCCATTCCGCCTCAAATGTTCTCTGCCCCAAAAGCCATCATCGGGGAATTCTGGAATATGTGAATGCGTGTTGCTGAACGTGTGTGTGTGTGTGTTTGTGTGTGTGTGTGTGTGTGTGTGTGTGTGTGTGTGTGTGTGTGTGTGTGTTTGTGTGGGTGTGTTTGTGTTTGTGTGTTTGTTTGTATTTGTTTGTGTGTGTGTTTGTTTGTTTGTGTGTGTTGTGTTTGTGGCTGTCTATGCGTGTGTGTGTGTTTGTGTTCGTTTGTTCGTTAGTGTTTGTGTGTGTATGCATGTATATATGTATGTATGTATGTATGTGTCTGTGTGTATGTATGTATACGCTGAGTGTATCGTCTTATAATATTCCCAGTGTCTCCAGATATCACCCCATTCATATATATATTCCCAACACATACATTCACCTATTCAATTTGCTTTGCATATCTATTATTACTACCCTGGTACATGTTTCAAACACGTTTCCTCGCGTATGCATTTAATAGTTTAATATACCGGCGCGAGGAGGATGCTCATATTATGCATCTCCTTGTTAATAACATAATGCTGAGGATTTTGTGTTAAAGTGAGTGCGAAAGAAAGAACTCATAAAAACAAAGGTAAAATAATTTTGAAAATGTTAACCTGTATCAAGAGGAGAATGATGAGGAAAGAGATAAATGGATAAATAACATAAAGACATTATTAAGTAAATGGATCTACTAAGATCTTAATATATAATCTATAGGTAACTAAATACACTTAAAGACATATTGACAAATAGACAAACAAAAGTAGGAAATAATAATGATAACTATAATGATCGTAATGATGATAATGATAATGACGATAACAATAGAGATAACAATGATAATGATCATAATGATACGTAATAATTATCATTACTGAATTATTATTGTTGTTATTATTTTTCTTATTCCTATTATCATCATTATTATTATTATCATTTTTGAATTTATTTCTATCGTGACTGTTGTTATAATTATTATTGTTGTTAGTGCTATCATCATCATTATTATCATTATCATTGTTATTATTATTATTATTATTATTATTATTATTATCATAATTATCATTATCATTATTATTATAATTATTATTATCATTATCATCATCATTATTATTATCATCATCATTATTATTAATACTATTGTAATCATCGTTATCATAATTTTTGTTGTCACTGTTATAATAATTGTTATTATCATTTATTATTATTATTATTATTATTGTTATTATCATTATTATTATTATTATTATTATTATTATTATTATTACGATTACTACTGTGATCATTGTTGTTGTTCTTATAATCATTATCATCAGAATATCATTATTAATACTATTATCATTATCATCAACGCTATCATTGATATTGTGATATTCATTATGATTATCATTGCCGTATTTAGCTTAACTATTGCCGTTATATCCTTTTGTTGTTTTCCTTCCTAAAGGATGTTATATGTCCTTCATTAATCCTTTGCTATTGATGCAAATTGGAAGATTCTGGAGTCTGTCCATGTGAACAATGTCCCGTTTTTGTTTTTGTTTTGTTTATGTGGAATTAGTTTTATTTTTATTGAATGTTGTGATTGGGTTTTGGAAATGATACGATCGTATGAGTTTGTGTGTGTGTGTGTGTGTGTGTGTGTGAGTGAGTGTGTGTGTGTGTAATAGGTTTGTGTGTGCACCAATGTGGGTTTGTTTTTGTTTGTATATGATTTTGTCTGTGTATGAATATTTCTATAAATGTTTGAATAATCTATATCAAAATATACCTATATTTAGAAATTAATTTTCGTATGTAGATATCTTTGTACATGTTCATTTGTGCCAGGCTGCTTATGTATAGTGCATGCATACAGTGCACTATATACATACACACAACAATATATACACACACACATAAGCTATTGACGAAAAGACGAGGAAATAACCAAGCGTTCTACATAACAGTAACAGATGACCATCGTTTCAATATGTTTCAGAGTGTTTTACTGTCCACTTGTTTAAAGGCCGTTTTTTCCGAGTTGTTTTACTCTTCGAATGCTCTTTGAACGAAAAAAAAAGACAAAGGGACACGGTACCTTTGAAAACTACGAGTGTTATTGCTGTTACATAGATAAAGAATATTGGCATGTTATTCAGCTTCTGAAATAGGGCGAGCGTTCAATATATCCTTACAGTTCCTATGCGTAGTGAATAGGTTAGGACATACGATGCACACTCGCATGGTGGCAGCATCAATGTGCACATGAATAATGCATGGATTGGTCGCTACCCCGGATGCGAAGATAGGGAAGGAGATGGAGAAGATGGAGAGATTTAAGTTATGTGAATGATTCTTCCTCTTCCTTTCTCTTCTTTCCTCTTCTTACTCTTCCTATTCTTCCCCTTGCCTCATCTCTCTGCCTCTCTCCTTTTAAGTGTCTCTCCTATTCTCCCCACTCTTCACTTCTCTTCCTTTACCTCCTTCCCACTCGTCCCTTCTTCTTTCTTTATCTCTTCTTCTCGGTCTCTCTTCCTCCCCAGCCCACTCTCTCCCCTCTCTTCTCTTCTCTTCATCTCCCATCCTTCCCC
>BOPN01000275.1:167256-169756 GCA_017312705.2 Penaeus japonicus | reverse complement strand
CGAGAGGGAGGGGTCACCATCAGCCACCAGGTCACCAACTTCGAATTCTTCTACGAGCCCTTCTACGTGGCCCGAGACGACACGCCCCCCCACGACGAGCGATTCTTGGGATACGGCTTCACGCGCAACACCCAGGTAGGTTGAGGGGGTGGGGGGGGGGGAGCTGGAGGGGAGGGAAGGTTCACCTTATAACACAGGTAGGTTGGGGGGTGGGGGCTGGGGGAAGGGGGAGGGGGGAAGGTTCATAGCACTTAGGTATGTTGGGGGGGGGGCTGGGGGGGGAGGGGGGGGGGGGGGGGAGGCTTCACGCGAAACACCCAGGTAGGTTGGGGGGGGCTGGGGGAGAGGGGGAGGGGGAGGCTTCACGCGCAACACCCAGGTAGGTTGGGGGGGGGGGACTGGGGGAGAGGGGAGGGGGATTGAGGGAGAGGGGGAGGGGGAGGAGGAGGGAGAGGGAGAGGGGGAGGATGAGAAGGGGGAGAGGAGGATGAGAAGGGGGGGGAGGAAGAGGGAGAGGGAGAGGGGGAGGATGAGAAGGGGGAGGGGGGATAGAGGGAGAGGGGGGAAGGATGAGAAGGGGGGGAGGAGGATGAGAAGGGGGGGGAGGAAGAGGGAGAGGGAGAGGGGGAGGATGAGAAGGGGGAGGGGGGATAGAGGGAGAGGGGGAGGGGGAGGATGAGAAGGGGGGAGAGGGGGAGGGAGAGGGAGAGGGGGAGACAGAGGGAGAGGGGAAGGAGGAGGGAGGGGGAGGGGGAGGATGAGAAGGGGGGAAAGGGGGAGGGGGAGGGAGGGGAGAGGGAGAGAGGGAGAGAGAGAGGGGATGATTTTTAAGTTGTGAGTGATTGAGTAATGCCGACGGGGGGGGGGGTGGAACTGTCTGTAATAAAAAACCGTAAAACAAATAGTTATGATAAGCATAATAATAACAAACCCCACCACCAAACAAACAAACAAAAAACAATCCTCATAGACAATCAACCAACCAAACAAGTAAACAAACAAACAAACAAAAAACGAAGAAACCAATCTTCATAAAATCCCAAACATCACAACACCCCACCCTCCCCTACCCCAACCCAACCCAACCTCCACCCCCCTCCCTCCACCTCCACCTCCCCTCCCCTCCCCTCCACCTTCAGCTCCCCTCCCCTCCACCTCCCCTTCCCTCCCCTCCCCTCCCCTCCCCTCCACCTCCCCTCCCCTCCACCTTCACCTTCACCTTCACCTCCCCTTCCCTCTTCTCCACTTCCACTCCCCTCCCCTCCTCTCCCCTCCCGTCTTCCCTTCACCTCACCTCCCTCCACCTCCACCTCCACCTTCCCTCCCCTCTTCCCCTCCCCTCCCCCTCCTCTCCACCCCCCTCCAACCTCCACCTCCCCTCCACCTCCACCTCCACCTCCGCCTCGAAGCGTCTAAGGCGGTGCCCCGACGGCGCGGCGGCCTCGCAGGCACCGCCACCCAAGAGGCGTTCGGCGGCGAGGTGCCACGTGGCGAGATCGAGCTGATAACCGCGTTTCTTATCGGCCGAGAGACTTTCATGTATGAGAGAGAGAGAGAGAGGTATGAAAGGTAATAGGAATAATGATAGAATCTATCTTTATCTTATTTTCTCTCCATTTCTTTCTTTCTTTCTTTCTCTCTATCTCTTCTCTCTCTTTTTCTTTCTTTATCTATCTCTATCTATCTATCTCTTTCTTTCTCTGTTTGTCTGTCTGTCTGACTCTCTCTCTCTCTCTCTCTCTCTCTCTCTCTCTCTCTCTCTCTCTCTCTCTCCCTCCCGAGAAAGGGGAGGGAGAATGGGGGAGGGGGCAGGGGGGAGAATGGAGGGGAGGGGAGGGGGGAGAGGAGGGAGGAAGTGGGAAGGAGGGAGAATAGGGAGGGGGAAGGGGGAGGGGGAGAGGAGGGGGAAGGGGGAAGGAGGGAGAGTGGGGGGAAGGGGAGGGGAGGGGCATCAGCGGCGTGCATTATCACCGACAGCGCCCTCTCTCGATCTCCGCTTCTGAGCCGCTTTTCTTTCGCTATTATGCCCCCTCTCGATGGGTGGGTGTGGGTGGGGGGTGGGTGGGTGGTTAGGTGGGTGTAGGTGGGAGGGATTGAGGGGTAAGTGGGTGTGGGTGAGCGAGGGTATAGACGAGGGTATATGATCAAGACAAAAATAAATAGATAAATAAATAAATGGCTTAGACACTTCCCTAATATCAGCTTTAATAATAATTAAAAAAAAAAAGTTAAAAAAAAATAAAGAGAGAGAGAGAAAGAGAAAGAGAGAGAGAGAGAGAGAGAGAGAAAAAAAAAAAATTGAGAATCATCGGCAAATATTCAGTTTAATTTGCACTGGAACTTTTGACCCCGCCCCAGTGTTGATTTTTTCCATTAAACCCAGAGAGGAGTTTGGGGCTTATATCGGAAATATCTTGAGTGAATACAATACAGAATTCAATTATTTCCGGAAGTGAGATACTGTGATGAGGTAAGTGAAATGAGAACGATTTATTTGTTT
>BOPN01000275.1:130000-142500 GCA_017312705.2 Penaeus japonicus | reverse complement strand
AGAAAACATAACAACTAAAATAAGTCGGTAATTTCGGGGTAAGAGGAAAGATTAAAAGAAACAAAACTCAGAGGGTCTAACCCATTAAAATAATACGTGAAAACCCATTTGATAACTCCAGTTGATAATCAATAGAATATAACAGTTCCAAGAATCAGCCCATTCTTTAAATTTATTGTTATTATCTCTGTGTGCTTTATTCGATGAATACACGACCATAGGGTAATCGTTATGTTATTGCCTACTCACTGATAGTACCATAGGGAGAAACCAGCCAGATAGGACTAACGTGTCTTCAAAAACAAAAAAAGCACACATTCACTGTTTCATTGTTATATGTATATATATATATATATATATATATATATATATATATATATATATATATATATATATATATATATATATCTGTATGTAGGTATATATATATATATATATCTATATACTATATCTATCTATCTCTCTATCTATCTATCTATATAGGTGTGGAAGGGAAGTAAAGGGTGGTAGAGGGAGGTAAAAGTAGAGGTAAAGGTGTTAGAGATAGAGATAGAGATAGAGACAGAGGTGTGTGTGTGTGTGTGTGTGTGTGTGTGTGTGTGTGTGTGTGTGTGTGTGCGCGCGCGCAAATGTTTATCTACGCGTGAAAGGAATTGATCTATTTTTTCAGGTCTCTTTGGTAATCTTATCTGACCTCTTTAGTAAGCCAGATGCCTATCAACAGACGTCATCTTAATCAACCAGAATTGCTGCAGAGTCATTCGTATGCAAAACTAATTTCGCGCGTGAATCCAAGTAAGGCGAACACGCGTGTGAAGTAATACCAATAGCAGTTCATTTTGCCTGCCGCTGTTTGCAGAAAGAGAGGGAGGGAGAGAGAGAAGAGAAGAGAAAAAGAAAGAAGAGAAGTGAGAGAGAGGGGGGGAGGGGGAGATAGATAGATAGATAGAGAGAGAGAGAGAGAGCGAGAGAGAGAGAGAGAAGGTGGGTGGGAGGGAGGGAGGGAGGGAGAGAGAGAGAGAGAGACAGACAGACAGAGAGAGACAGAGAGAGAGAGAGAGAGAAAACGAGAGTAAGAAAGAGAGAGGGGGGGAGAGAGAAAACGAGAGAAAGAAAGAAAGAGGGGGGAGAGAGAAAACAAGAGAAAGAAAGAGAGAGAAATTGTGTTCATTCATGCTTAAATCTTTCACAAACTGTAAAGATGTTTTCATTCATTGTGGAATCTGCCTTTACTCTAAAATCCTTAATTGCCCTCAAGTTGACCTTTGACATAAGTGACCTCATGCGATACCATAGTGCAATGTTGTCACTTATGAATCTGGAAGAGATCTGAGCCCAAGGAAGAGGGGCAGAGTGGGAGCTCCCCTTAAGAACATGTCTCCTTGTGATGCACTAAAATTGCAAATTAGGAGTGACATACAATGGGATTCAAAATCAAGAAACTAAAAAAATAAATATATGTATAGTAATAATAATAATAATAATGATAATAATAGTAATAATGATAAGATAAAATAAAATAATTTTCTCCGCTTGTTCGAAAATGTTTCAACTCCATTAACTAATGGAGCAAGAACAAGAAAAAGGATAGCCTGACATGGATAAGATCTAAGGGCATTGGATAACTGGATTGGAAGAAAGTTATTGCTGATAAGCATGTATTTGATTAACGATTAATAGTAGCTGATTAAGAGACCTTCGCCATAAGACTTTTATTTCATCAACTTGAAAAATGTTTAACATTTATTTGAAAGAATCTTGATATTGTTATTTCCGCTTCATTTTTTAGGGATACATACGTTAAATGGAGTCAAATGCTATTTAATTTATTTTACTATTTAATTCCCAGCATGAATCTTTGTTGATTCTATGTTGTTAATCCTTGACGACACGCGTATGGTTGTGAGGAAGACACCATCAGAGAGCGACCATCCAGACTCAAAGACTCAACGACTCAAAGGCAAAGGTGATGGTTTAGTCCAGTGGTTTCAAATCTGAGTGTTGTCACTGCACCCTGAGGAGTCAAGGGGGGGAGGGGTGCCGTAAGATCCCAGAGTGTCACATGAACCAAGGGTACAGTATCTCATTAAAGACACGACCAAAAAATCGGGTTAACTTCTGTGTCAAATGAACTCCCTGTGCAGTTACATAATTTCAGTTTATATGGCTAAGAACATTCATAATGACTCTCCTTACGTTACTTTCTAGATGAATGTGAAGTTACTCCTATTCTTCAGGTGAGATTAATGTTTGTCGTTTGGCCATGTACCGTATATTCCTTTTGGTTCGAGTAGCAGTATTTTTGGAATAGGTGAAGACACAAACTATTGTAAAAGTAAATTGATGTCGAGTAATAGTTGGAGGCAATGAAAGAAATCACGTTAGTTTAGGGGGCCATCAAAAAAAAAAAAAAAAAAAAAAAAAAGTTTATGAACCACCCATATCAAGAACCACTCGAACTACCGTAGGATCATACATACACACTAGTTCCTCAACTTCGCGAATGGTTCACAGACAAGGGGCACCAAGCCACAAACCCCACATAACCATAAACCACTCCAAAAGAATTAGGAACTAGGATGCTCGACTGACTCAGGTAGTCTACATACGAATCCTATCGAAGGATTATGGAAAGGCCGAAAAGATGAAACGAGCAAGACTGCCTGCACGAATGAGCAGGACCCGACTGATTGAAGCTTGGCACCGAAACCCTAGGATGGGGAGCTAGCGTTTGTGTACATGGGGAGCGGAAAGAAGTGTGTTGGATCTGTTATCGCAGTAAAGGATCGTTGTATAAAGTAATGGGTAAGTTGTAGTAGCCATAAAAGCATGGAAATTGCCAGATGTTTGTGAATTCTACTTTCATTTACCACTAAAATGTGAGAGTATCAATCTGTTAAATAGTCTACAATAATTTTAACAGTACTGCGTGCGCACGCGTGTGTGTGTGTCTCTCTCTCTATATATATACACATATGAATATATACATATAATACATATATATATATATATATATATATATATATATATATATATATATATATATATATAGATATATATATATATATATGTATATATATATATATATATATATATATATATATATATATATATATATATATATATATATATATATATATATATATATATATAGAGAGAGAGAGAGAGAGAGAGAGAAATAAGGAAGATATGAATGTGACTGAATATCTTAACAACGCAAGAAGTGTATTTGAAATTTCATATCTGATGATGACTGAAAAGCTTTAAATACAAACTTTTGCGTTGTTTAGATATTCAGTCTCATTTATATCTTCCTTATCTCTCTCTCTCTCTCTCTCTCTCTCTCTCTCTCTCTCTCTCTATGTATATATATATATATATATATATATATATATATAGATATATAGATAGATAGATGGATATAGATATACATAAATATGCATATACATATATATACAAACGCCCACAAATCATTTTGTGTTTAATGTTTCACACGTTACGTAATACATTGCTTTTCCTTCGCAAGGTCGACACAGTTTTTGTGTTATATGGTAAAGGGAGAACAAAGAACAAGAAGGAAATGAAATGAAGAGAAGATAAAGTGTCATGGCCAGAGAACAGATACATTACCTTTATCTAAAAAAAATAAAATAAAATAAAAATAAAAAAAATATATAAAAGAATAATAAATATAAATAAAGGAAATGGTTCACGGAAAAACAACAACATAAAAACTCACTTTTTCTTGAAAGGAATGCCGTGGCGACGCCTTAGCGAGTTTCTCGAGTGACTCTGCCTCACGAACTCGAGGGGGTCCAGTGGGGGTCGAGCAGAGGAAGTGACAGCCGGGGGCCAGTCCCAGCCAAAGATCCCTCGCGGGGTCCGATTTTGCGACCCGGATATATCGACACTCGTAGGCTTCAAAGTCTCGAAATTTTCAAATCTCTCGTATTCCAGAGAGTTTTGAAGGAGAGACCGCGGGTTGTTTTCACTAAATCGATCCTCGTGAAGCGAATATCCGAATTCAGAAACAGGAGGCGAAGTCGAAACTGATAACGAAGAGACATCTGATAACGTGATGTTCGAGGAACTAGCCGGAAGAACGAACCACATTATTACCTCCGTCTTCTCTTCTTTCCTTCTTTCTTTCTTTCTTTTTTCTTAGATTCTAGATCTTCGTTTTATCTTCTAGGATTGAAGTAAATCCAAGTTCCTGTGTACTCTTAGTGTCGACACGAGAGAAACTGTGACTCTACTCTCGTCTCGGCCGCGAACTCCCCTCCTTGAGACCGTTATTTGGCCCTTCGTCTCTCGGCACATGTTTGTACACGCTCGTTCATGCTGATTCACGAACCTGATTTGGAAGGTCGCGGGTTCCGCTCTGTCGACGTGACACCCCCCAAAAAAAGAAAAAAAAAACGAAAGAAAAGAAAAGAAGAAAGAAAGAAAGAAGAAGAAGAAGAAGAAAAAGAAGAAGAAGAAGAAGAAAAAGAAGAAGAAGAAGGAGAGAAAAAAAAAATATATATATACATATATATATATATGAAATACTTTTTCGGGTTGTATATATTTGGTCAGAACGGTCTACTTCAAAATGAGAAGAAATAAACAAATCAAACATAGAACTTAGCATCAGTCGAGTCTAAAACAAGAAGACAAATCGAGTATTCTAGTGTCTACACCAGTGACTAAGCAAAGCGCCGAGTGGTATTGAACAAAGGTGTTTACACAGATCATTTCGTTTACACTTCATAACGGGGCGGTTTAACGAAGCTGGCCCCTTCTGCTTTACGGCGCTAGTGTTAAGCTGTGACTGTGGCAAGACGGTAGCTGAACCTTGAGTCTCCGTGGTAAGGAATCGAAGAATGAGGGAGTGTGAATATAAGTGTTCATGTTAATTTTAATTAATTTTTCATGTTAATTTTCATGTTAATGTTAATGACTGAAGGTTAATTGAGTTTTATTTTCAGTGGCGTGTTGGATAAGGAAGCGAGATCGTCTTTAGCGAATACTTTTCGAAATTCATGATTTAGTGATTAAAAATATTATGAAATCAAAGTTTCATTGAATTACGAACAAGGGAGATCAAAACAACTGTTTCTTATGTAAGTTTTTGTATGGTATTTTGTATTGTCGGTATGTGGCGGAAATGGTTATAAAAGTGAACATGGGATTGTTTGTGCAAGATAAAAAAAAAATATATAAGATGAAAAAGAAATGAGAGAATATTAAAAATAGGAGAAAGTTTAAAAAGTATTTTTTTTTCCGAATCTGACAATGTTTTTACATAGTATGTATATAACTAATTTATTTTCAATATCTGCAATGTGGCAACTTTGATTATCATCAATACGAGCTGTAATAATTGTTGTTTTAATATTCACACACACGCGCACGCACACACGCACACACACACATAAACACACACACACACACACACAAACACAACACACACACACACACACAAACACAACACACACACACACACACAACACACACACACACAAACACACACACACAGAGGTGATATTCCAGTAAGGAACATAGTAAATACACTCAATTAGGAAATCATTTTATTACAAGATAATACATAAGAAATGAAAGATAATCTTATTGAAGACGGATATTCAACAGTGAGTATTTGCTTTTGATTTTTTGCTTACATTGGCAAGAAAATTTTCATATATGCAACACCTGTTAAGCTTACATTTAGTGCAATATCATTGTTGAATAAGAATGATGACAATGAAAATGTTTATGAGATAGATGATAATAATAACAATGATAGCAATGATAATGATGATAGTAATATCATGATGATGACTTCTCTCAAAAGTGAATCCCTATATTTAAATATTTATACAAATTCTTCAATAAACGCCCGAGACCTGATGTAAATACCTCATCAAAATTACACTATATATGATTATGTTTATTTCATTTAGGATGAGCTGTCTTTCTATTAGTTTCTATAAAGATGCACACAAGCTATTCGTAGCAGAAATAAACCCCATATTGGCATATATCAAATAACTCAATATACGCAAATCATAATAAAACAAGCACAGATCATATATCAATTCAAAAACAATGTTTCCATGTTGCAATCTACCTCATCGATACCATTGCAGTATATCAGAAGTATAGTTGCCTCAAGACGTTCCTACTTCTTGCCAATAGGTGGCAGCACAAGCGTAAGTATTTGTGACTAAACAGGCATTCGCACTGTAAGAACAGGAGTGAGTTATGCGTGTGTATTACAGAGGGCATAATGGGAGGCATTATTACGTAAATAAGGGTCTGATTAGAATAACAGAACACCGGGGATAAAGGAAATTCTTGAGGTAACAGTATAGACATGATCCAGACATGTTTCCTCGCGTCAGGTGAGACAATCAAGGTCTTGAAGAATCAGGAGCGGGAGGTCTTCATCGATGTAACCAAGAACAATTAAGCTGAAAGAGAAATGTTGTGTGAGTGTTGTCTTACATCCGTCTTTCACTTGATTCAAATAAATGGTGATTATAATCGAAAATTAGAAACTAGTTATGATTTTATGAAAGGTATTTGCCTACACCCCTTGCGTCCGGTAGCATCTATCACACGACATCAATGAAATTCCTTACAAACCTCCTACTTTTCAGAACTGATGCGAATTCATCCTTTTCAGAAACCTCAACCACACAGCAAACACCCCATACCTGCCCACACTACTGTATATAACAAAAGTAATCCACATCACCCAAATATTAGGATATCTTCCAAGTCCTCACCTCAGCTCCTGCAGGACCACCTCCGCCACGTCGCCCGAACTCTTGGCCAACCTGAGGGTGTGACACGCATACTGACGAAGGATCCCGACCGCGTCTTTAAGCCTCCGAGACATCCTTTTATCCCCGGGGCTTATGAGCATCCTACCGTCTTCCACAGCATTGTTTCGAAGAGGCTCCCCGGCCTGAAGGATGTCTGAAAGCTCATTTAGCGCCGCTTGCAAGAGGTCGAGGGACAAGAGGAGTGCCATGCGGACCTGGCCTTCAGGGGGGTCATCCCTGCAGGCACCCGCGGTCGAGTTGGAGTGTCGAGGTGCGGCATTAGGGGCGTCTTCCATGCTGTTGGCCGTGACCTGAGGTATGCAAATGTGCAATCACTGATCAGTTCTCATGACAACGTTTAGTTTGGAACGTATGCATGGGAAAGAGTTGTATTTAATCTGTATAAATTTTGTTATTGATTCTATAGAACAGATAAAAAAAGAAAAATAAACAAATATATATATATATATATATATACATATATATATATATATATATATATATATATATATATAGATAGATAGATAGATAGATAGATAGATAGATAGATAGACAGAACATGAGATATTTGTTATAATTCTTCAGAACGAGAGAGAGAGAGTGATATAGAGAAAGATATATATATATATATATATATATATATATATATATATATATATATATATATAGAGAGAGAGAGAGAGAGAGAGAGAGAGAGAAAAGTGAGAGAAAAAGAGAGAGAGAAATAAACACGTACCATTCTCCCCTCGTGGCTGAACACCGCACCTCGTCTCTTCCTTCCCATCTGATTGAAATTAATATTATTGACATTATTCGCATTGTTATTGTTACTATTAACGTTGACATTATTCTGGTTGTTGTTATTATTATTGTTGTTATTATTGTTATTGTTGTTGTTATTGAGGACGTTTGTGGCGAGGGACCCCGCCGCCATAAGGAAGTTGAGGAGAGTGAAGGCTTGGATGCCAGACGAGGGGGCGCAGGAGGAGGTGTCGTCGTCGCTCTGGCTCGGCACCATGAAGGTCACTCGCTGCACTCTGGGGGCACGGCGTTCGGGTGAGAATTAGGTACAGATGTGCGTAAGGGACAGGGCGTTCAGTTGAGATTTAGTCTAGTGCTGTACTCTGAGGGCACGGCGTTCAGTTGTTCAGTTGAGAATTAGTTACTTATGTATTCTGGGGTATTGTGTTTAGTTATGCATTATTCACAAACGTACGGTATTTAGTTTAAAAAATAGGTAAAAATGTATGTCGAGGACACGCACACACGCATACACATACTCAGACACACACACACACACACACACACACACACACACACACACACACACACACACACACACACACACACACACACACACACACACACACACACAAACAAACACACACTAACACACACACACATGCAAACACAAACACACACACACATATATGCGCACATATACAGGCACACACACACACACATATCACGTGTGTGCATGTAAAAAAAAAAAAATATATATATATATATATCAATAAACAAAATAAAATAACAAACTTTTTATTCTTCTTCTTGGCACTTCCTCTCCTATTTGCAGCGAAGTGTTCCTGTCGCTGCTGCATCTGCTGGTGGCGCCGACGAAGCACGAACTCTAGGGGGTCCAAGGGAGGCGGCTCCGTGGTGGGGGTGGTGGGGGGGGAGGGGCGCAGAATGGGCCACCACACATTCCTTCGGTTTCTGATGACCCTGATAAGAAGGAGGGGTGTGTTATGAGTGATTGTGATGGTGAGGTTGATGATGGTTATGATGATGATAATGATGATAATAATGATAATGATATGAACAATTGCAATAATGATGATAATGGTAATAAACAATAATGATGCTGATGATAATGGTAATGACGACGGTAGGGATAATAACAACAATAATAATGATGATGATAATGGTAATGACAACAGTAGGGATAATAACACCAATAATAATGCTGATGATAATGGTAATGACAACAGTAGGGATAATAACAACAATAATAATGATGATGATAATGGTAATGACAACAGTAGGGATAATAACAACAATGATAATGATGATAATAAGGATAATGATAATGATAACAATAAACCGAAATAAATTAAAGTAAATAATCGAAAGTATAGACAGCTGGATAGGAAGATAGGACATAAACCTGAACAGAAGGAAAGAAAGGAAAAAAAAAAAAAAAAAAAAAGGAATATAAAGCTCTCCATTCGGCGGGTTGTTACAATAACAACTTTTGACACAAAGGCATTTCTCTCTCCTTCCGTCGGTTGAAAACTTCCGGCAGCCAATCGAGTACTTTGGGTGTTATCGCCAAACTTTGCAACGGCCTCATCATTCTGGAATTTTATGCTGATAATTGGTGATGGCTGAAGTTCCTTCATAAAATCCAAGCTATATTCACAGGTCATTGCAGTTGTTTTCGTGTTAACAGCTCTCTCGGCAACTTCAGCCATAAACAGGCGTGCAACAACGAGGGAACGTGATCCACCGGCTACGTTATGCATAGTTCCTTTAAAAAAAAAATTGTTGCAACAACTGTCAAAGGGGAATCTCTGATGCGTAGGGACAGAATCCAGGTGTCAATTTCTCCCCCATCATGAAATGTGGTAATCAATCTCTTTTAATGCAGTGTCTTCCAAACTCAGCCAATGATAAAGTATTTATAAACCTTTTAGAAGTATATATATATATATATATATATATATTTTTTTTTTTTTTTTTTTTTTTTTTTTTTTTTTTTTTTTTTTTTTCTTTCTCTCTTTCTTTCTTTCTTTTATCCAAGTAAATTATCAAATAGACATAACAAAGAGCAGTGCATAAGAATGAAAACCTTTAGACTTGGTTGACAGAATCCACTTAGATAGATCCTGTACATTAGCGAGTAATCAAAAGATGCCTGGATGCCTCACTGCTACCAAGTCTAGAGGTTCTAATAACTGATATCAAAACGTTATTTAAATCGGGGACCTAATAAACTGATGGCTTAATAAATCTGATATCAGAGGGGCGTTAGTGTGAGAGATCATTAGTGATGGTTTATCTATTTTTTTACATTATAATTTGTGGGAGAATCTTTGAAGACAGTCTCTTGAGGTATTCCCGATAAAGGTTTATATAAAAGAAATCATGATTGCTTTACAGAAGATAAAAGTCTTTATCTTTCATCGTACTAACCTGAAAATTGCACACTGTAATAGTTGAAAAAAAAAAAAAAATAGACAAAAGCTAACATTAGTAATCATAAAAAAATAGAAAAAATAATCAGAATAAAATATGATATAATAACAAATAAAAATATAATAATAAAAAATAATAAGAATAAAATATAATATAATAACAAATAAAAATATAATAATAAAAAATAATAAGAATTAAATATAATATAATAACAAATAAAAATATAATAATAAATAAAAATATAATAAAAATGAAAAAAATAAAAAATATAATAACGCAAAAAAGAACTCACCTTCTTTGCAACGAGTCGTGACCATCTGCAACATCCGCGTACGTTAGACGCCCCGAGTTCCTTCGAGGCAGTGTTGATTCACGACCTGCCCTTAGTACCCCGGAATCGTGTCGTTTGCTCGCACTCTGCAGCATTTCGTGGCGGGTTTTAAAGGTCGTAGCATTTGCAACTGTTGCACTTGATGTCTCACTTTTCACGTTATTTACGCTGAATAGGTATTTATTGTAATGGAGTCCAGTAAGTGGGGGTTCATTTTGGCCGCGCTGTGTGAGATCAGCTGTCACGGTCCATGTTGAAATGGCCAACATGAAACAAAGGTAAATTCTTACAATCATGTTGCTTATTTCCACGTATGTTTCAGTGGCAAAATGTAAATGGTTCAGTAAAGAGCTAGCGAAAGTTTTTTTTTCTGTCTTTCTTTCTTTCTTATTTTCTTTTCTTTTTGTTCTTACTTATACACGAAAACGAGGTAACAAGCAGACTAGCCTACATTTCTCTGCTATTTTGCACCACATTCCAAAATGCACCAAGTTTCACCCAAGCGTGTCCTTCTTCTCCAAAACCCGCAAAAAAAAAAAAAAAAAAAAAAAAAAAAAAAAAAAAAAAAAAAAAAATTGTGTCTCCCAAAATTCTAAAATATTTACAGCCTCACCACCAAAGCCTCGGGCCAGGGGCGGCACAGGGATACAAGGAAGAGCAAAGGACGATATTCTCTTTTCCAAGGACGAGAGAAGCCACGATGTCCTCAGCCTCCACGGGGAATTCCCCCTGTCGGCGTAACCAGCTCCCCAACCTGCGACTGTGGAAATAACGGGGATGTAGAATTCACATACACGCACATACAAATAATAATAATAATAATAATGATAATAATAATGATAATAATAATGATAATGATAATAATAATAATAATAATAATAATGACAATGATAATAATAATAATATTAGTAATAATAATAATAATGATAATAATAATAATGATAATGATAATAATAATAATAATAATAATGATAATAATTATGATAATAATAATGATAATAATGTTAATAATAATGATAATAATAATAATAATAATAATAATAATAATGATAATAATAATAATAATAAATAAATAGATAAATAAAATGTAAAAACAATCTGGATCTAAGATTCACAAGAAACTGTGAAAATAACGGGGATGTAGATGTACATACACACATATAATGATAATAATAATAGTAATAATAATATTAATGATGATAATAATAATAATAATAATGATAATAATGACAATAATAATAATAAATAGATGAATAAATAAAATATGGAAATAATCTGGATTAAAGATTCATAAGAAACTGTGAAAATAACAATGATTTAGGGATCCATATCAAACTGTGAGAATAGCTGGGTGATGTGACCGCAATGTCATTAAATTAAAGTGATTCTATATGATATATTTATCAACAATTTACGGAATCATTAGATGAGAAGAAATACAGGCGCCTAGTTTAACTCACGAAGATCAATAGCGAGCTTCCTTTTCCTGGCTAAGAATCATTGTTTATTCAATAAGTAATCTTTAAGAATTGTTTTAAGAATTCAGGGTTTTAAGGGTAAACTAAAGGTGATATTTCTTACATGGCGATCAAATGCTCTATAGTCTGGCACATTTAACCTACCGCATAAGGCTGATCGTTCTTAAAGAGATATTTCAATTTTGTATATAGTATTAAAATGCATTTTTGATGTATATTAGAAATATGAAACACGCACACACTTGATAATAATCATACACATGTTCTACGTACTTTTGTAGAGAGGCAGACAGGGTAAAGGAGAGAGGGAGAGAGAGAAAGAGAGAGAGAGAGAGAGAGAGAGAGAGAGAGAGAGAGAGAGAGAGAGAGAGAGAGAGAGAGAGAGAGAGAGAGAGAGAGGGAGAGAGAGAGCGAAAGAGATCGAAAGAGAGAGTGAGAGAGAACGAAAGAGATCGAAAGAGAGAGAGAGTAAAGAAAGGATAGGAAGAAGAGAAAAAGAGAGAACCCCAACAACAGACCCCCATTTATCATACATGTAAAAGCATCCGCACCCCATCCCCCCACCCCCCACCCCCCAAAAAAAGATAGAAAAAAAAGAAGAATTATGTAGTACGCAGCCATACATTTTTCTTTAAATTCCATTTCAAGGCGTCAGCAGAAGCTAGGAACATGTGAAATAAG
>BOPN01000275.1:107500-120000 GCA_017312705.2 Penaeus japonicus | reverse complement strand
CAACGAACAAATAACAAAACGGAAGCAAAGTAAAAATATTCTTACATTTTTCCCGATCTACTTCAAAGCTGTGTAAAAGGATTTCTCTTTTGATATAAAGGAAAAATCATATTGCAGTTATTCTTGTTTATTACAAGTTTCATGTGCGTATATATGCTGTGTATGTATGTGTGTGTGTGTGTGTGTAAAAAGTAAGAATAATTGCACTATGATTTTTTAATCTATCTAAGAGGAGAGAATCTTTTATACACGTTTGAAGTGAAGAGGGAAAATGTGAATATTCTAATTAAACAAATGTATGTGTATGCATGTACACGTGTGTGTGTATATGTATATATATATATATTAAAATAGGGAATGAGCACTTAAGTAATCTAAGATTTGCAGATGACATTGTTCTTTTCGGTGAGTCAGCAATTTAAATAAGGAAAGTCTGAAGATTGGCCTTAAAATGAACATGAAAAAGACTAAAGTCATGTTCAACAGTCGAACCCCAGTTAAGCAAATACAAATACAGGGCGAGGTACTAGAAGCAGTGAACGAGTATGTATACCTAGGGCAACTCATTCAGTCGAGTACATCCTGCGAAGCCGAGATAAAACGGCGAATCAGGCTAGGTTGGAGTGCCTTCGGTAAACATAGTAATATATCACGAAGTCGTCTGCCACTATGTCTAATGAGAAAGATTTTTGACCAATGCGTCCTCCCCGTTATGACATATGGATCAGAGACATGGACTACGATCAAGGCACTCGAGAGGAAATTAGTAAGCGCCCAAAGAGGAATGGAAAGGCTCATGCTAGGAGTTAGCTTAAGAGACAAGAAAAGGGCCACATGGATAAGGCAACAAACAAAAGTAGAGGATATGCTCAAGACCATCAAGAAGAAAAAGTGGCAGTGGGCTGGACACATACTGTATATCGGAGACAGGACAACAGGTGGACAAAGAAAACAACAGAATGGGTAATACACGACACAAAGAGACCCAGGGCAAGACCAATGACTAGATGGCGGGATGAAATAGCAAAATTCGCAGGAGTAAACTGGAATCAGAGGACACAAGACCGGAATGACTGAAAAAGATCGAGAGGCCTACATCTTGCATTGGACTGATGGATACAGGCTAATGATGATGATGATGATATATATATATATATATATATATATATGTATATATATACATACATATACATATATATATATATATATATATATATATATATATATATATATATATATTTATATATATATATATATATATATATATATATATATATATATATATATATATATATATATAGAGAGAGAGAGAGAGAGAGAGAGAGAGAGAGAGAGAGAGAGAGAGAGAGAGATAGAGACAGAGAGAGAGAGAGAGAGAGAGAGAGAGAGAGAGAGAGAGAGAGAGAGAGAGAGAGAGAGAGAGAGAGAGAGATGCAAACGGAGAGAGACAGAGACAGATATACACACAGACACACACAAATAAACACACACACATACACGTATACTCGTATATGTGGGTGTATGGATATATTATTTTGCGATAGTTTCCGTCTGTCAGTGTTGCAATGACGACCTGGTTTCTTTGCAGCGCCATCTGTCGCCTGAGCCATCTGTCGACCATTCCTCCCGTGGCGGCTCCTCACGCCCCTGCGCCTGCCCTCCGCCCACGCCCACGCCAGGCAGCCAGCCTTCCAGGCAGTGACGCGCCTCCGCCCACGCCCATTCGCCATGCAATATTCAATCTGGATTTTGGTGTTAGCGATTGCGAGCGTCGAGGCGTCCTCCCCCCACCTCCCCTCCCCCCGCGCGTCCCGGGGAGGGGTGGGGTGTGTGAGGGGGGGAGGGGAGAACGGCCTGGGAAGCGGGAGCTCGGCTGAAACGGGGAGCTTTGATGATGACAGGATGAAGAGCGGAAGCACGGGCGGTATTCCTGGCCTCGACCGCTCTCGCCTGAGGAAGAAGCTCTACCACATGCTGGACACGATGAAGCGCCGCCCGCGAGCAGCCGTG
The DNA here is from genome assembly GCA_017312705.2 of Penaeus japonicus. Lineage (NCBI taxonomy): Eukaryota > Metazoa > Arthropoda > Malacostraca > Decapoda > Penaeidae > Penaeus > Penaeus japonicus. Next base: position 117,990 of record BOPN01000275.1, on the reverse strand, counting down.
CACGCCCTCATGACCGGGGAGACGCCGAAGGTCGAACCGAAGCCCGGGGAGAAAAGGAACGCGGGATTCCATTCAAAGGAAGACCTCACACATCGATCCTGCGAAGGGCAAGGCTGTCCGCACGTTCCCACGCCCACGGGAAGCCCCACGCCCGCAGGACTCCCCCCAGCAGAAGGGCGCAGCGCCAGGGTCCGCCGCCGAGGCCCCGCGGTCATGTACCTGCCAATCAACCAGGAGAAAGCCGACCCGTGCGCGCCGCCCAAGGGCTCCAAGCTGATGGAGGCCCTTCCGCTTGTCTTCCTCGCCTCGCTCATGTCCGTCGCCGACGCCGTGGGCAACGTCGTCAACAACATCAACAACAACAATAACAACAACAACAATAACAACGACAACAACATCAACAGCGACAACACCAACCTGGCAGCCAACATCAACAACGCCAACCAGATCAACCTGGTTCCCCTGGGAGGACGTGCGCTCAGGTTCGCCCGCGCTGTCGTCGACGCGGTTGGCAACGTGGCCATGAGAGCGTACCGTAGTTTGGTCCCGGGGAGCCCTGCCGCCCTCGACGACGCGACTCTCATGCCGCCCACGAGTCAGAAACCCCCCACGCCCACGAGTCATAAACCCCCCACGCCTACGATTCACAGCCCTACCACGCCCACGAGTCATAAACCCCCCACGCCTACGATTCACAGTCCTACCACGCCCACTAATCACAGCCCTATCACGCCCACTAATCACAGCCCTACCACGCCCACGATTCACAGCCCTACCACGCCCACTATTCACAGCTCTACCACGCCCACGAATGACACGCCGCCCACGTAACTCACCTGCCGCCCATGACCTAGAAGAAGAAACTACTACACAAAAACGGGAATGAGAGAGAAACCCCGTGATATTCATGTTACTCTTATTATTATTATTATCATTATCATTAATATTTAGTGTTAGTATATCATCATTATTATTATTATCAATTCCTAATTTTCATTACTGACATCAGCATCAATACTTGAATAAAAGTAATAATGGTAATAATGGAAGTTATAATGATGATGATGACGATAATGATGATGATAAAAATGTTAATGATGATTATGTTTATAGAAATAAGGGTCAATGATAGTATGATTATATGGATGATGATGAAGATTATCATCATTATCATTAATATCATTATTATTAGTATCAACATCATTATTCTTATCACGATTATCATATTTATTGTTATCATTATCATTATTATTATTATTCATTAAGACTATTATTATCATCATCATTATTGTTATCATTATTGTCCTTGTATTATCGTCATTATTATTATCATCATTGTTATCTTGATAATATCATAATTATCGCATCATCATCATTATCATCATTATTATTATTCTCATCCCACGATCATACTCACTATCACTTTAACAACTTAATATATTCATCATCACTGTATTATCAGTATTATTTTTGTTATCTCTGATTACATGCACTATATCTGTACACCATTACTTACTGTAAACACAAATATATCACTTGAATAATATACCTTATTTTAAATCTCATGACACCATGAACACAAAATTGCATTGATATATATATATATATATATATATATATATATATATATATATATATATATATATATATATATATATCAACATCATTATTATTATCATCCTTAGCATTATCATTGTTATCGTTATCATTATCATTATTATTATAATTGCTATGATCATGATCATTATTATGATCATTATCAGTATCAATAGAGTAAGCAACACAACAACAACAAAAAGAAACACAAACGTAAAAAACAGAAAAGAAAATAGTAATGATAACAATAAGGATACTGATAATACTGATAACTCTTTCTTCTCATTTCCTTCAGTCTCTTCTCTTTTTCTGCATTCCCCATTTTCCTACAATCTCTTTCATTACCCTCTCTCTCTCTCTCTCTCTCTCTCTCTCTCTCTCTCTCTCTCTCTCTCTCTCTCTCTCTCTCTCTCTCTCTCTCTCTCTCTCTCTCTCTCTTTCTGTGATATGAAATAATGAATTATAATTAATTAAATGATAAAATATTTGATATGAAATAATTAACATGAAATAATGCTCCCCCCCCCCCCCAAGCAACACTCACACTAATATGAAATGATTAATAAATTCCCTTTTTCACTCTCGTTCATGACGCAACAATTCATATGATTTCAAAAGAAATGATAAAAAGCTATAAAGAATTCGACATGATTCAGAAAATCTCTTTTCAAAATGATATATTTTCTAAGAATTACTTATTTCTCGAAAGTTTCTTAGACGCAACTGAGGAATTATTTAGAGATATCAAATAGATAGAAATTCTTTGATCAGACATTGATATTAGTTGAATGGTATCTATATCTATATCTATATCTACATTTATATGTGTCTGATATAAAGTAATAGTCACATCATAAGCAGATTCAAAACCTATACATCTCGTAAGCAGGAAATTGAATAAATCATTTGATAGTCTAATCAGATTTCCCAACCGATTTACAAATCAATAGTGCTAATCTGCAACTTGTATCCCGATCGACTTAGAGACTGTAATAGTATTTCACTACGCCTCTTTACGAAATATACGTGTATGTGTGTGTGTGTGTGTGTGTGGGTTGTGTGTGTGTGTGTGTGTGTGTGTGTGTGAGTGTGTGTGTGTGAGTGTGTGTGTGTGTGTGAGTGTGTGTGTGTGTGTGAGTGTGTGTGTGTGTGTGTGTGAGTGTGTGTGTGTGTGTGAGTGTGTGTGTGTGTGTAAGAATAACCATTTGTATTCATTCACCTTTTCATATTAAAATAAATGGATAACATCAATCATGCTGACCAATAGCTAATTTCTCTCAACCCGAGAACGTTTGGTCATTAGGCTGATCAGCTGCGGCGTCCCCCGCGTGCCACCTCCACGCGTCCGTGCGTTGAGCCCCTCCGGCATGAGGCTGGTTTGGGGAGGCAGGTCAGGAGCAAGTGAGCAAGCGAAGTGTAGGCCACGGGGTCTCTCCCGGCTCCTTATTCCTATCAACGAACGGGGTTATCTCTGCCGCTTATTCAGTGGTAATGAATTTCTCCAAAATATATCAGTCTACATATCCTATTTGGATCAGTTGCACTAAATACGCAACACTAAATCACATTGATATTGTTGCTTCCTAAACTGTATGCAATAGTATTCACTCATTTACAAGTTGCATTGTTTACAGTAACTGTTTTTTGCTTGTTTTTCATCACCTCATTACATCAGATAAATAATGAAACATTATCAAAGGACTTCACTTTCATTTGAAGTTACATATTTCAGTTTCACGTAGAATTAGATACCATAGAGATAATATGTATGAGTGTGCATATATATTTGTGTGTGTGTGTGTGTATATATAGCTGTTTTTTGTTTTGTTTTATTACGCTTCTTCCATTTATCTGTTCCATTTCTAATTCGCCATTGAATTCTCAGTTTATTCGTCCCTCTTATTCTTTTTTTTTCTCTTATTCTCTCTCTCTCTCTCTCTCTCTCTCTCTCTCTCTCTCTCTCTCTCTCTCTCTCTCTCTCTCTCTCTCTCTCTCTCTCTCTCTCTCTCTTTCTCTCTCTCTCTCTCTCCCTCTCTCTCTCTCTCTCTTTCTCTCTCTCTCTCTCTCTCTCTCTCCCTCTCTCTCTCTCTCTTCCACACCGAAAAACGAAAAATGGGAAGGGTATATAAATAAAAAAAGTTGAACACCCATCAATATCCTTTTATTGTACTCGACAAAACCCCCGTTATCAACCTCCACATCTCCCCAAAAAAAATCTTCAAACAGACCAAAAGAACGACGCGAAAACATGTTCCAATCGTGTCAAAGAACAGCTGTTTGCCTACAGGTGGGAAACAGCTGATCGCAGGTGTCGTCAGCAAGAGCAGCCGCCGTAAACTGCCGGAGTGTCAAGGGCTGTCTGTCACTTGTCCGTTGGTGCGTCGCGAAGCTGTGGCGGAAGAGAGAGAAATGGGTTATGGGTCGAAGGTGCTGTCGTGGGTGCCTGTTGCAAGGGTGCTTTGTGCTGCAGGGTTTGTTGGTTTGGGATGATGAGTTGTTTGTGTTGTGGGTGATAAGTATGTGGGGGCTTTTTTGCATGCGGCAATCGAAGATTAAGATATATATATAGTATGATCTCTCTCTCTCTCTCTCTCTCTCTCTCTCTCTCTCTATATATATATATATATATATATATATATATATACATGTATATATACATACATACATGCATACATATATATGTGTGTGTGTATATACATACATTGTGTGTGTGTGTGTGTGTGTGTGTATGTGTGTGTGTGTGTGTGTGTGTGTGTGTGTGTGTGTGTGTATGTGTGTGCGCGTACATTACATATACGTGCTTAAAATTATACCTATGAAAACACATAAAAACACCATACACGCTAAACCGAGCCTCTCCGGCGCCTCACCTCGCCAAGACCAGAAGCCACACGTCCCGCGCCGACGCCTCCTTCAGCCTGCGGCACCAGAGGAGTCCACGGCACTGTAATGGAAGCAGAGGCGATTCTAACGCCCATTCCTTCACCGCCCGCAATAATCCCGAGGCCACGCCCCTCCGCCCGTCCTTCTCACAGGCCGTCGACGATGTGTGGGTCCTAGGAGTCCTATCCTGAATCCTTAGTGCTCCGGGGAGAGGCGTGGGGAGGCGGAAGTCGTCAATGGCATCGCCGACGTTTGGTTCCGTCACTGCCTCGGTGTCACGGCGTGTCGTAGAGTCTGCTGAGTTGTTGTCAGCTGTTGGCACTGCACTTCTGTTGACATCGTCCGCAATCACTGGTTCCTGACGGTCCTCTGCGACTGTTGCGGTTCGGAGCATTTTTCGTACCGCGTCCGACTCGAATCCGTGACTCTCCTCCTCCAGTGGAGATCGAACTCCATCTCCCAAGGCTCTTGTCTCCACCCACGGCTTCTCATCGACGCCTCGGAGGATATGTTCAAGCGCTTGTTCTGCCGAGGCCTCGCCCCCCGCCCACCGAGAGAGCTCGAGCAGCCTGTCCGCGGGTTCGCCTTGCCATCTCGCCCTGAGGGAGGGCGTGCGCCTCTTCCTCCCCGGGATGGGCGGCGGCAGCATGACGTTGACCTGCCCCGCGTTGTTGACGTTGAGGGACAGCTCGGCGTTGTTGTTGCTCAGGTTATTGTCGGAGTTGATGTTATTGTTGTTGTTGTTGTTGTTGATGTTGTTGTTGATGTTGACGATGACGTTGAAGACTGTCAGACATATGGAGAGGAAGGCCATCTGGGCGATGGAGACGCCGGCTGCATCGGCGGCGGTGGGACACTGCACCTTCGTCGTTCCTCCGATGGGAAGGTACATGAGGCCCTGGTCGCTGCGCCGGAATCTGGAAGGCCGAAAACATATATATTTTTTTAGATATTACGTTGTCAAGTGATAATTACGATAAATCTTAAAATGTTAGTATGATCTTTACGGCATTGTATAGGAAATGATCGTAATTAATAAACTGATACAAATGCATAAAAACAATTATATCAATGATAATAAAAAAAAAAGATTTCTTACCTCCTGCTTGCCGAGCTGTTAGAAGAACCTGAGATCTCCATTAAGGTCCCCATCAGCAAAGATAACAAATCCTGACCTTTCAACTTTTCTCTCGAAGCACGTGACCTGGCGTCGGAATCAGTCAAGGAAGCTTTATCAGTCGGATTCTCTTGCTTGTAGTCTGGCTTGCTTTCGTGCACCAGCTTCTTGCGTTGGGATTCTTCACCTTTGGTTTTCGGTTTTTCCTTCTTCGTTTCTGCCGACTCCCGTTCGTCCTTCAAGCTGTAAAGGACGCGGTGGGCCATGTCAGAGCCCGTGACGAACCCGAGCCAGTGTTTCAGGATCGACTCCTTCAGACCAGTCGACTCGACGGAGGACACGAGCTGCTCGTGGGCTTTCCGAGTGTGGGCGAGGGCTTGCTGGAGGACTTTCTTGTACACCTCGCCCTTCACTCGTGCTGCCAGGTCGACGGTTTGGCTGTGAGGTTGGCTTTGAGGTTGGCTGTGAGGTCTCGTCCGAGGGTCAGAGTAGTTGGGTGAGGGGCGAGCAGCAAGGGCCCTGGCTGTCTCCACCACCAACATGGCGAGTCGAACTTGGGCCACTTGCGGGTCGAGGTGATGGTCGGTACCAACCTCCGCCCACGGGAGGGTGTCCGGTTCAAGGTGTTCGTAGTTGAGTAACATGCGGGCGTGAGCGTGGGCGTGGACGTGGGCGTGAGGTAGATTCGTAGCGACCAGCAGAATCGCCACGCACCACCACATCCTCGTAATCTTAGATCTACGTGATCTCGACGTCGACTGATGGGAAGACACTCACTCGCAGCGTTAGCGTTACGTTACCACTCTCACATGTCCTACAGCGCCTCCCACGAGCGACTCGTCACTACGCCTCACTTGTACGTTTCGCTGCGCCGTCTCAGCAAATCCCCCCCCCCCACCCCCGCCCCGCCCCGTCCCTCTCCTCCCCCCTCCCCTCTTCGCTAACCTCAAGCTTCGTTACGGCGCGAAGGTTTCCGTTACTCAGCGGCCTCTTGACTTACAAACGGTTACCGCAACGGTGCCTCACGCGGAACACATGACATACTGCCCGGGCTCTGGTGCGCTAGTTTTGTTTATCTATTTATGTTTGATTTTGTTTCCTTTCTTGCGCGTTATCTATCTATCCTTAAAAGGAAGCTGCTATCGCGAATTAGCAATAACAAGATGAGAGGTGTGTATTTCTAATTATCGTTTACTGATTTTTTTACGCGCTTTGGAGAAATACTTATATATAGTTCACCAATTTGTAAATACAATAAAAACAATAACTTGATAGGTATCGACCTTTGATTTAAATCTGGATGCTGAACGACCAATGTTCCGAGAGACAATGTGATACAATCCCCCCCCCCTTCCCCCCCGCCGCGTGCGCGCATCAGAGACCCGAGCCTGAGCGCCTTGGACTCGCTCGCCCGGCGGTGTGGCGTGAGGAGCGGGTCAGTCTGTCGTGTAAGTGCGAGGAGAATGAACACGACCGACTCGCCGTAGCATGATAGACGGCAAAGGTGTCCATGCATAGGCGGACAATGGGTTTGGCGAGTGTGGTGACGTGGTGGTGTTTGGTGATGACGACGACGTGGCAGGGTGTGGCGGGGAAGGGCGTGATGATGGCGACGGAGTACGAGGCCAAGGAGCCCCTTCTGCAGGAGAGGCATCGCGTCGACCCCCTCGCCGCCTACGCCAGGCTCTCCGTGCTGGTGGCGCAGAAGGTGCGGGAGGGAGCAGACCAAAAGGAAGTCCTACGGAACGTCCTGCATCAAGTCCTGGGGCAGCACCGCCGTCGCCGCCCTCAGGAGAAGCGCTTCGTGACGTCATCCAGCGGCCGCTTGGAGAAGGATGCGCTCAAGCAGTGGCTGACTTGGCGCATCCGGCGAGAAGCGGCCCACGCGATGCTGCAGTCGCTCGACGTGGCGCCCGGCGGGAACGCCTTCGCCCGGAAGATCCTCCGCGCTGCCAGCCATGCCGCGGGGAACAGAGGAGGGGCCGGGGAGGTTGAGTCCCTGAGAGGCAAGAGAGGAACTGCAGAGACGCGTCCGATGACAGGAGAGAAGGAGCAGACGGAGGCCGAGGGCGCGAGGCGAGGGCGCGTCCGGCGCGAGGACCCCGCCGTCATGTACCTGCCGGTGGGCGGAGGCTCCGGCGCCGACTCGTGCCCCGACTCGGTGGACGCAGCGGCCGTCAGCATCTCGCAGCTCGTGTTCCTCTCGCTCTCGCTGGGCGTCTTCAGCGCCGTGGCCAACATCGCCAACAACATCAACAACAACAACGACAACAACAACAATAACAACGACAACAACATCAACAGCAACAACCTGAACCTGGCCGCCAACGCCAACTCGGGCAACCAGATCACCGTGCAGCTTCCTCCTCCGACGGGGCGGAAGAGGCGCCACCTGCAGCTCCTGTGGGAACGCCACCTGGCGGCTCTCAGGGGCGGCGCGGCGGCGGCGGGGGCGGCGGAGGAGGCGCCGGGATGGGACCCCCTCGACGGCGCCTCCTTCAGGCAGCCGGTAGCTACGCGTCCCGGGAATGAGGTCGCGCCCTCCAGGAAGAGCTCCAAGAATGACGTCACGGCCTCACGCGCGCGCCTGGAGGATGACGTCACGCCTTCAGGTACGCACTTCGAGAATGACGTGACGCCTTCAGGTCTCCGTCGTGAGGATGAGCAGGAGTCAACAGTCTCTGGGTCACTCATGCCCCTCACTTATGAAAATCACGAATTGCATGACTTGCAAGAACGTCGTCATCAGCGAATCCCCATCATGCAAGTGAAAGGACCTGATGACCCTCTGAGGCACCCATCACAAAAGTCATCATCCAGTGAGACTTCATCGACGGAAGCTGTTGTTATGTCATCATCACCACAACGGTCCAGTTTGTCATCAACATTACGGTCAACACTGCTACTGCCTTCATCACTTCATGTGTCAACATCACCACAACTTCTCACTGCAAGATCGCCAGTTATACCTCATCACTACCTTCGTAAATCATCACATCAGCTTCGCGTCATCACAAAGTCACCACTTTCATCACCAGCGTCGATGGAGTCCTCAGCTCGCGTCAGGTTACGAAATTCCTCATCCATTCAGCAGTCATCACTAGCCACGCTATCATCACCTGTTCATCATCCATCTAAAATATCTGGAAAACTTCTATCATCGTCAAACAGTTCTCAAATATTATCGCAACCATCTGTCATTCACCCATCAAAAGCATCATCATCACCATCATCACACAGTCCATCACCATCATCACACAATAAATTATCTCTAAACACTGCCCAATCACCACCAAAATCACCACTCACTATATCGCAACCCTCACCACAGTCATTACACGACTCACCAAATTCATCACATACTTCACCACACTTATCTCAACCCTCACCACCATCACCACAGTCACCCTCACCACGTTCACCCCACACCCCACAACCCTCCCGCCCTTCACCACAAACCTCACAACACTCACCATCACCACAGTCACCATCACCACAATCACCGTCACCACAATCACCATCACCAAAGTCACCATCACCACACTCACAATCACCATCACCACACTCACCACTCCCATCACCACCCCCCTTGACCTCTAACTCACCACCAACCCCGACCAGAAACGAGGGCATAGCGGCGACCTCGGCTCTCAAGGGAATGATGACCTGGCTCCTGACCTCCTCTCGACCCCTCCCCCCCTGCCTGGGCCTCCACCTGTGCGGGCTTGTGCAGGGGTCCGGTAGGGGGGACGCTTGGGTACACGCCTTGGCAGGGTAAGGAAGGCTCGGATCTCGTTTGCCTATTTTTTTTTTTTTTTTTTTTTTTTTTTATTCACGTTTTGTTTGGTTGTGTGTTTTTGTTTGTTTGTTTTTGTTTTTGTGCGTTGTTTTTGTTGTTGTTTTTTTGTTCTTGTTGAACTTAAGTTATTCATGTTTTATTGCCTAGTTTTATCTTTAAAAAATTATCTTCTGTTTATAAATTATCTACTCACTTTTTAAATACTTTTTCAATTCATTAGATATTATTACTACTACCATTATCATTATCAAAATAATTATCATTTTCATTATCATTATATGATTTATCGCCCTTATTTATATTGTTATCATTAGTAGTATTGTTGGTATCATTAGCGGTAGTATTAATGTGGTAGCAGTTGTAGTAGTAGTATCAGTATCATTATTATTATCATTATCATCAATATCATTATTATCATCACCTTTGTTATTCTCATCACCTTTGTTATTATCATCACCTTTGTTATTCTCATAATCATTAGTATTATTGTCATTATCATTATCATCATTACCATTGTTATCATAATACTATTATCCTTATTGTTATAATCATTATGATTATTATTATTAGCAGTAGTATCATTATTGCTATCATCACCATTTACATCATTATCATTGATTATATCATTATTGTTACTATCATTACTATCACTATTGTTATTGTTCCCTGTTATCATTTTACGACTAATACAACTAGTACTGTTTATATAATCAATATCATCATCATGATCATTGCAATAAATATCAACATTAGCAGAACAATTATAAGCAGTGCTATTATCCGAGACCGGAAACTTTGTACCGGAAGTTTTGAATGTATTCCATGGCAAAAATCATTTGCCATGTGCGCAAAATTAATTAATTTATTTTTCATTTATTATTTTTGTGAATCAAGAGCTACTTCCTAGCCTTGTCTGTCACGCTCCACGTCTCACTTTGACGCATATAAGTGTGCTACTTTGATACTTTAATACTTTAGAGAGAAACCTATTCGTGTACAAAAGGCAAAGTTCCTAACCTGACTATGATTGTCCCTTTCAAAAATCTATTAATCATGAGAATTACGAAGTTTTTTTTCTTCTTTATAACATTATAA
>BOPN01000275.1:100000-102500 GCA_017312705.2 Penaeus japonicus | reverse complement strand
TGTAACAGATGGGTATTTATGGGTATCATTTTATAGCGTTAAAGGCGTCGGATAAGTTATGATTTTTCCCCCGAAACTGTTATGGAGGTTATGGTGAAACTTATGAGTTAATATTAGTATCGTATATTATGCTAAATCTGGTTATAACGAATGAACTATGGTGGCATATTAGCAATGGCTGCTGTACAGTCTAAAACAAGGAAATGGTTGAATAACAACGATAATATGAAACAGTGACATTGTGGACCAGATCCGCCGCAGTTTTGGAAAGGGTAGGGACGAGGTAAGAAAAAAAGTGATACATGATACAGTGATACAGGTAACTAGAGAGTAACAATTCTTTTTTTTCTTTTTTTCTTTTTGTGGGGGATAACTTCTTTCCCCGGTGAACACGGCCATGTTGCAGGCCCTTAAATATAATGGGCGATCGCTATGATAACGAAATAAAAGGCAACTTACCTTAATAAACGTGTAATGTTCTAATCGCGCCATCCGGTTATCAATCCACGATATAAGGAGCTCATCAGGTAACTGTAGAACCAACCAGGGTAATGAAGATCTCTATTAAGACTTCAGGCTAACTTTACGTATTTTATTAGGCCTCAAGACAGTCAGCCTATAAGTTATCAGGATTACACGTAGCCAGACAAGCAGTGAACAGAGCTTTAAGGGATTTGTAGAGTAATTCGGATACAAGGCAAATAAATCATGGGATGAGCAGGATTTCAAAAAAGTCGAAAAATAGATTACACGACGGTTGGGTAATCATATTTGTTGGTAATCTTCATAAAGTAATCAGAACTATACTATATTTTCAGGACAAGACTATATAACAAGTTCTAGATTACATAATCAGAACTCCAGAGAACTAAGCAGCCAGGATACCAAGTAATCATGCATGATCAAAATAATAATAATGAAAAAAAAAAATCATGAAGAAAAAAATATTTTGAAGTTATCTTACCGTATTTGGAGAAACTGTCCCAGAGTGTAAACACTCCTTGAACCAAGCTGACTGTAAACTGCCCTCTTGCATGCGTATGTGTCATCAAGTCTGTACTTATACTTTGATTTGTTTGTTTTTTTCTAGAACGCATAACTCTGTGTGTTTGTATGTTGAAAGAAGGAGAAAGCAAGTAATGCACACAAGCGTCGTTCTTTGTTTACACATGATAGCGTGTCACTTCGAAATTGGTTCGGTGTGTCGAAATTGGTTCGGTACGTTTCGAATCCCCTTATTTTTGGCTCGACACATGTTTTCCTATGACGTTCAATCTACCAAAGTGTGTTCCCTCCTACGCTGTTCGTTCCCCTCCCTCTTTGGTCTCTTCCCCTCGCTCCTCACTCAGCGTTTCCCCCTCGAGATTCGGTTCCCCCCAACCACCATCCCCACCTCATGGCATTAACTTCCAATATTCATCACCATTTCATGCACCTTTCCCTAAATGTTGCCACCTTTTCCTTTCTCTTCAACGCTATTTCCTTCTTCTCCCCTTCTTCCCTCTCTTCTCCTCCTCCCCTTATTCCCTCCCTCCCTCCTCCTCCTTCTCCCCTTATTCCCTCCCTCCTCCTCCTCCTCCCCTTATTCTCTCCCTCCTTCCTCCTCCTCCCCTTATTCCCTCCCTTCCTACTCCTCCTCCCCTTATTCCCTCCCTCCCTCCTCCTCCTCCTCCTCCTCCTCCTCCTCCACTTATCCCCCCCCCCCCTCTTCCTCCCCCCTCCACCTCTCTTCTTCCTTCCACTCCCTCACCGCCCCCCACCCCTTACCCCTCCCCCTTCGACACCAGCACCTCGAACGCCTACAAAAAGGCACGCCCACTCAACCGTCAAGATTAATGAGTCATGGGCGTGGTCGGAACCCCCACCCCCACCCCCCCTCAGGTTTCTATGGCAACGACGGTTACATGACACTAATGACGGGCCTTCGTTGCTGGAAAAGATAATTAGCGAAAATGAAAGAGGGATGATGTTAATTAATATGAAAAATAGTAATATTAATGATAGGAATGATAATGATGGTGTTCAGAATAATGATGATGACTATAGAAATGATGGTGATAATGATAATGAATTTGATTATTATGTTATCGATAGTAATGATAGCAATAATAATGATAGTGATGCTGGTAGTAGTACGAATGATAAGATTGAGAATTATATTAATAATGATGGTAATGACAATAATGATAATGATTATGATATTGATGATAAGGATAAGGATAACGAGGATAATGACAATAATGATACTGATAATGATGATAATAGTGATGATTATGATAAAAGCTATAATTATAATTAGGATAATAACAGTGATATCAATGATGATATCATAACTATAATTCTGATAATAACAGTGATATCAATAGTATGATAATAAAGAGGATAATGACTTCTAATTATTGTTGTTATAATGATGATAATAAAAATGAAAATAATAATGATATTGAAGAATTGGATATCAATATTGATCTGATCCCAGGCCTTTCTTTCAATCACAGAA
>BOPN01000275.1:92500-95000 GCA_017312705.2 Penaeus japonicus | reverse complement strand
AAGTATATACGTTATTTAAGAGCATCTATTCATAAATAAGATGTTGCATATCGTATTTCAGAAAGAATGGTATAATTTGCTCGAATATTCATGTTTGAGTGACACACACACACACACACACACACACACACACACACACATACACACACACACACACACACGCACACACAGAGCCTTATCCCTATCAACACATCTACATTGGCTCAGGGATATACCGAGGGGGAGGGGGCGGGGGAGGGAGAAAGGGGTGAAGTCACGCTATACTCCAGTCTTTGTTCTTCAGAAGTGGTAAGGGTAGGGGAATGGGGGGGAGGGGGAGAAAGATGTAAATAAGGAGACTGAGAGGAATAGATAGATTGCAAGAAGTAGAGGCGTAGGTAGAAACGTGGATACACAGACACATGCACATATATATAGATAGACAGATACATATGCGCACATACACACATATATATGTATGTATATATATATATATATATATATATATATATATATATATATATATATATATATATATATGTATGTATATATATGTATATATATATATATATATAATATATATATATATATATATATATATATATATATATATATATATATATATATACGTATGTGTATATATATATATATATATATATATATATATATATATATATATATATATATATATGTATATGTATATATATATATTTATATATATATATATACATATATACATATATATATATATATATATATATATATATATATATATATATATGTATATATATATATATTTAAATATATATATATATATATATATATTCATATATATATATATATATATATATATATATATATATATATATAGAGAGAGAGAGAGAGAGAGAGAGAGAGAGAGAGAGAGAGAGAGAGAGAGAGAGAGAGAGAGAGAGATACATGTAGGCATAAACAGAAAGTGTATCTGAAAAAATACACACTTCATGACACGAATGCTTGAAATGTTGCTAGCAAATTGCAATGCATAATGATACCGGTGATACGAAACTAGAATACCGTCTCTAAGGACAATGGCTGCATTACATACACAGAAGTAGGACAGGAAAGATAAGTTAAGCTGAACGAAAATGCATGCCAGTATATTAAAAAAAAAAAAAAAAAAAAAAAAAAAAAATTATGTACATCTTTCTTTGTCTAAGGAACTCCTATTTCCATAAATATACAGCATAAAGGATTAGATACTATAACTCCAAGCAAGAGCAGCGAACTAATACACAATTGATGACATAGTGTGCAACAAATCTTACTCAACATTTACATTTTCTTGATTATCGCCAGGTATGATTTAATCAGCGTAATGTCTATATAAATACCAAGGATTATAAAAGGCCTGTACTAAGTCAGAACACAGAGCACATCAAAGGGAAAGTTACGGCCATAGTACCGTGAACGACGTAAATCATACGATCCAAAAGTATGTAGAGCAAAGGGTGAAAGGGGAACCCACTGCCATGAAAGCTGTAGGGTCAGCCACAATCACCCAGTGTCACGAACAGAAGCGTTAATGGCACCCAGACCTTGAGCCTCCTCCTTGCCTCCCCCTTCCTCAGTGCCTCTTCACCGCCCCCCCCCCCAGTGCCTCTTCACCGCCCCCCCCCCCCTCCCCCTCCGAAACACTTATGCCACCTCCCTCCGGTCGTCCTTCACACTCCTGCATTAAGGAAAAGTGAAATAAGCTGCATTTTATCCCTAATATATCCCGGCTTTTCGACCGTATCGCCGCAATTATAATTGGGGTAAATGTTCTTGCCTTGATCAGGTAACCGGCCTTTGTTCTTTGTGTCGGAGGATTTCCAAGAAACTCAAAAAAGCGGACGTTTTCATCAACTTTGCTCTTTTTTTCTTCTTTCTCGAGAGTAGTTGCATGATATAAAAGGCAGGCATAAGCAGAGGGTGTTATGCCAGAGGGTGAAAGGACAAGGACGACAACCTGGCATAGACTAACCAAGCCAAAACCTGTTGCTCGTTGTGGCTATCGACCGTGTTTCGGTATGTGTGTGTCTGCACGCGGCTGTCACTGTGGGCCCCCTGACGGCACATACCATTAGCTCATTATTCTTAACGAATCCTTCTGCTTCTTCAGGTGTTTATTATCCATCCGCGTGTCCCTCATCCTTCATAACAACGAACACAAACCCTCGCACCTTCGACCGGTCTCGGTATATATTTTTTTCTTGAGTGAAAAATTCTCATATCGGGTTTCCGCGAGTTGCTTCACTTACGTGTTCTCAACTACACGAGGGCAAAGGAGGTCGCAATTATCTCTTCGTAATTACAATCAACTTTCCCCACCCTTACGTGTTTCGTCTTGCACCGCTAATTATGTGGGCGTAATAAGCCTCTATTTTCGAACTCGCGTCAAGATTTACCCGAGACGAATAATAAAATCATGTTTATTAACTGATTAATTAACTAATCATGTTTATTATCTTTAATTAAACCTTCCCATAAAGATTGTATC
>BOPN01000275.1:82500-87500 GCA_017312705.2 Penaeus japonicus | reverse complement strand
AGAACCTTGCCACACTATTCTACTGCCATCAACATTTCCTTATTTCTTCAGTTCCTTGCTGCCGCAGGGCCACGCCAGTGCCATGTAGTCTTGGTACTGAGTGCAATGCTGTTTTAAGAATACAATGATATGTGCTACATCTGACCAATTCATCCGTGTACTTTGTGACATATTCTAGAGAGAAAGTTGTATGTATACATGTATATTCATATGTTTGCATGTATATATATATATATATATATATATATATATATATATATATATATATATATATGCATATATATATATATATATATATATATATATATATATATATACATATACATACAGATTTCATGTATATATATGTATATATTTACATGCATATATATATATACATACACATACATACATATATATATATATATATATATATATATATATATATATATATATACATACATATATATACATATACATATATATATATATATATATATATGTGTATATATATATATATATATATATATATATATACATATATATATATATATATATATATATATATATATATATATATATATATATATATATGTATATATATATATATATATATATATATGTATGTATGTATGTATATGTAATATATACATATGTGTATATGTGTGTCTTTATCTGATTATTTATATGTCTATCAATTAATATATATATATATATATATATATATATATATATATATATATATATATATATATACATACATACATATACATATACATATATATATATACATATATGTATGACTATATGTAAATATATATATATATATATATATATATATATATATATATATACATATATATGTGTGTGTTTATAGATATGTGTGTGCATATACATGTATGCATATATTTCCAATATTAATCACCCATTTTTACTATCAAAACACATATGGATGAAAAATAGTCCAATATGTAAGAAGATATTTCACGCTAGTCACGTACGGTAAGTGTTCTTACATGAAATCTAGAATCATAAGGTTCCTTAGATATAATATATCAGATCATATTTTTGTCCGAGTATTGATAATATGAAACATGAATATATTAACATACTGTTTATAATCAAATATTTGAGAATAAGAGTAATTAAGGCTTTGAGTTATATACTTGTATATCATTTATGGCAATATTTTGACAAGTGTATTGTTGCCATCTGTGTTTTTGAGAAATGAAAAAAATGAAAAAAAAAATATATATTTACCTATTTCTTGTCTTGTATCATGTGATGTGCTGTCTACAGTTTATACTACTGAGTGCAAATATTTATGTATATATTAAAACGTATACTCTATATATTTACATATGCTGAGATATCATATATGCATATATATATATATATGTGTGTGTGTGTGTGTGTGTGTGTGATAGAGTATATATATAAAGATATATATATATATATATATATATATATATATATATATATATATATATATAAATATAAAAATATATATACATATACATATACATATACATACATATAAACACACACACACACATACATCTGTACTTATATAGAATCTAGTCCCTTTTCAGATAGACGAAGGTCTTAGATAACACGAAGGTTTTGTAATCATTGTCAATAAATGTGATAAAGCGAGCCATGTGTCTTTACCCTATTACGTGCACGAACTCGTTTCCCTGTGACGTCACGAACCGAGATGAAAGACACGAATTTCCCTTATTGTTATCCTCACAGGCAAAACCAAAGAAAACGAAGATGCATTTTGTCTTTTCGTCTTTTTTTCGAAATAATTGATGAAAAATTCGGCGAGGGTGAAAAAAAAAAATTAGACCGATTATTGATTTGTTGATCACGCACTTATTACATCAATCACTTAGGCAACGAGATTCATCACTTCTAACATGACCCTGTGACCTCGAACGTCTTGCCCTCACTTCCCTAGCCTTGATATTTCCACGACCTTACGCAAGATCACGTGACGAAGGCCACCTGCTCCTATCTTGCATGAGCTCTTCGTCTTGCAATAAAATTCGCTAAAATGTCAAATTCTCCTGAGTTATTTCTGCACCGCCCTATGCCTCGTTGCTTTCTACGCTGTGTGGTATAACGTTGGTGTTATTCGTAAATAGGTTTGTGTCCTATATTGGAAGTGGAGGGTGGGGGGGGTTATGACCTGTTTTATGTACGTGATGTAAATCATAATGCAGAATATGAAGGATGTTATTAATGCATAGATTAATGAAATCTTATGTGCAGCAGGGTAATAGTTTAAAGCTCGTGTGATCGGAAGAAAAATATTCCTCGTACTTCAGCAAAACTGCTCCATTTCCTTATACTCATCATATATTACAAGTCAAATTAATATTTCCAGTATTTCCACAATGTAAAACTACAATATATATTCACTTAGATATTCAGTGTATGGTGAACGGTACCCCACAACACCTAAACAATTTTTGTAAATAGAAGTCTCGAGTGTAACGCCTTTGAGTAAAGAAAACAAGATATTGTATATTCATTCATATAATTCTTTGATGTCATCCTTAGTGTACAATACATCATCTAACAAAGTCATATTGAATATACAAACAATGGAATTAAAGTAACTTTGTGAAGGCAATCAATCGTTCAGCGAAAGTAAACAGTTTTAGACGCAATAACGTAAAACATTTCGTTCACTAAGTCACAATAATTTCTCCTCGCACATAGCACCATAAAATACAAACACAAATTACCTTGAAATACATATCGAGAAAATGGCGACATGTAACAAGGACCTGAACTTTTTTTTTCTCAAAAATCCACTTATATTACAAACTTGATTACAAAATATCGATTATAAAATCTAAATGTGCTAATTACAAGAATATGCCATTCAGGTGACATTTGAACATTATCAATAAAAAAAAGCTAAGGTCAGAGGTCACATTGAATTTTCTTTGCAATGAATCTGCAATCATACATGCTAGTGAAGGTCGTTTGGATATATCACAAAGGGCTGTATTATTATCATTTTTATGTAACGTTGCAAATACATGTCAAGTCACGATGCCGTTATCAATGTGTGTTTTTTTTTTTTTTACCTTTTTTTTCAAACATTTGCCAAGGTGACATTCCATAACAATATTATAATATCGATACATTGAAATTAAGTTACAAAAATATTTTCATGCTGATAACTATGAATATAAAGTGCATTACGTCATGCATTCTGGGTGTACCCAAAATATGGATATTTTGGTGTGTATTTACAACTTTCTTACTAGATAAAAATGAATCTGAAACTTATATAAAGGTCAGTAGGTAACCGATTAAACTTTGTCTGGCATCAACCCTGAGAGATGTGACGTTATCAAAACTCCAGAGACACTTTTTATATGTTACGAATTAACCGCCAAAATCACCTTTTCCCCCCTAAGATTATTAGAATTTGAATATCCTTACAATCCGAACTCAATCTATAATGATAACGATTGAATAAACGCTTTTCTATCTTTGAAATTTGGATTGTGAGGTGGTGATGACGTCACAAGACTTTTTTCTGACCAATCAGAAGCCTTTAAAATACGGTAGTTACTGACCTTAATAACCACTTTATAGCAAACCACGGTACTTTAAGCATGGACATTTCATACTGCAACCTGCAATGCTGCTAAATACTCGTCAACTGGCACGCTTGCCACGATGCTATCTGCCTTCTTAAAAACTGTCTTGCACTACTGTATTCATTCCCCTTAAACCCGTATGTACAAATATGGGAATATGTGATTGCAAAACAAAGCAATATGTCGCCTTCAGAAGAGCCTTGGTGCAACTGAAGGCTTTGTTTGTGTCCTGGTTGTCATTGCTACGTTATCGTCGGTCTTTTGCAACCTGAGGAAAAAAAGGAAAATCTTATTAGACACAAACCCAATGGCAGTAGAATACAATGAAAAAACAAACAAACATCGGAATATCACAACCGAAATATACATTCGTTCTCCCATTATCACATAATCAACCTCATAAATCCCCATTAATTAATATAACAAAAAAAAAAACAAAAACAAAAAAACTCGAAATAGCTCATAAATCCTGAATCCTCAGAATAATAACAAAGGGCGTTATCCTCACCGCACACAGAACAATTCTCCTCATCACTGTTATCTCCACAGCCGTCAGATCCGGAGCAGAGAATGGCTGTGGATCTACACCTTCCGTTGGCGCACCTGAAAAGGAGTGAAGTGATGTAATACATTACTAGTTCATTATTGTATTTCATCGTTAATGATTGGATTAATTGATGAGTAATATTGATTTTTGATACTCTATATTAGTAGTGACGTAGATTGGCGGTATGTTTCTGCTATTGATAATCTTGTCCTAAAACAAAGATTCTTGAATCGAGATGGAAAGAAGTGAGACATGGAAATAAAAAAAACATTTGTATGTTTATATATATATATATATATATATATATATATATATATATATATATATATATATATATATATATATGTGTGTGTGTGTGTGTGTGTGTGTGTGTGTGTGTGTGTGTGTGTATGTATATATGGGTTTGTGTGTCTGTGTGTGTGAGATAAATAGATAAAAGGAGAAAGAGAGAAAGAGGTCAACACAGATCAAGAAAAGAACAAAGACAAAGAAAGCGAGAGAGAGAGAGAGAGGGAGAGGGAGAAAGAGAGAGAGAGAGAGAGAGAGAGAGAGAGAGAGAGAGAGAGAGAGAGAGAGAGAGAGAGAGAGAGAGAGAGAGAGAGAGAGAGAGAGCAGTCATAAAGAATATCGCAGAAAATATATACATATTTGTCATCAACCATGCTAATATGCATATGACGTGTCAGACTTATCCGTCACAAAATAGAAGTAATAAATAAAGAAATAAAAATTGAGAGAAAATATCAAAGCCACAGCACTCTTCAGAACCTTCACCTTGTTCTGACTTAGGTCCAAAGTCCGACATGAGTTCTAACCAGCGGACATGAATTAAGAACAAGGGACATGAG
>BOPN01000275.1:75000-77500 GCA_017312705.2 Penaeus japonicus | reverse complement strand
GTGTGTGTGTGTGTGTGTGTGTGTGTGTGTGTATGTGTCTGTGTGTGTATATGTACAGACATGTTTGTATGTATGTGTGTTTGGGCTATGCATTGTAAATATATGTGATATAATGTATTCGAGTGAAAGCATCACTGTGTGAATCTATACATGTGTGCATAATCTTCGTGCACAAGAGCTTGGGAATGACTCTACAGCACCCGACTCTAGATATTCAGAAGGGAATGAAACGAATTAAAAGAGAAACAAAACACAGCATCCTAATGCAACTTATCAGATGTGAAAAATGAAACGGAGACATATTTCTTTGTGCAATATCGACAGTTGAATCAAGATGGCGGCCATGTGTATCTACAGAAGGTGCGTCAAGAAATACACTTACAGTATCGCACATGTCCGCAGGTGTTGCCGATGCGCGGGGCCAGATCGAGGCACTGGCAGTGGCCGTAGACTCGTGGCACGATGAAGTTGCAGAAGCTGCCAGAGGCACCGAGGCGGCACTGCTCGTGGGTCCGGCAGACTTGCCCCAACGCAGCACCTGTTTTCAGATGTCGTTAGGGTCAGGGCGGTCAGGATCACACACGCGTGCACTTACCCATTCATCGACACGGACACACACAAATTTATGTATACATATATGTGTGTGTATATATATATGTATATATATTTATATATATGTATATATCAATATTTATAATATACACACACACAAACACAAGTATATGTATCGTTTTCTTTAATTCGTTTCTTTCTTATTGCTATAAGTAACAGTCAGTAATAAAGTGTCTATGTGTTAACCCAAAATAGAAACTACTGGAAATGCACTGGTAAATAAAGCAAAATACAGTCACAATATAAAAGGGAAAAACTAAATGTACCACGGTTCGAGTGATAATACCAAAGAGGAAACTTTCAATGTTTAATTTAATTTACTCTGATCTTATTATGTCTGCGTATGTTTAGCAAGGGGTGTAAGTGCAACGGGAGACTTACCTGCTCAGCTTCTCGATGGTGTGTAGAATGGATATATATATATATATATATATATATATATGTATATATATATATATATATATATATATATATATATGTATATATATATATATATATATATATATATATATATATATATATATATATATAGAGAGGGAGAGGGGAGGGGAGGGGAGGGGAGAGGGGAGAGGGGAGAGAGGAGAGGGGAGGGGGGAGAGAGGAGAGGGAGGGGAGGGGAGAGGGGAGGGGAGAGGGGAGAGGGGAGAGGGGAGGGGAAGGGGATTCACACCTTGCCAGATAAGTGGCCAGAACCAGATATTATGTTTATGCGGTGCCGACATTCCTTGTCAAGCCTACGAATATTATGATAATAATTCCTAAGTCCTCAACATAACAAGAAAGAATGAGAATGAAAAAAAAACAAAAAAACGTCCTAATGTGCATTTTATATATATATATTTTTCTGTGGCGAACTGGCATGTGGTTTGCCAACGTCATCTCATGATATTCTCTACTCATTTCAATGATCATATCTATGATCAATTTTATCTATTATTATGCTTCGACTTGGTGATATTGTTATTATCCGGATCCCAACGCATATTATTTCATTCTTTATTACATTCACATGACATTTACATTCTTGGTTACATTTACTATTCCTATCATGTGGCTATCACTTCATCTACCCTGAGAGCCGCTGAGAAAAGAAAAGAAAATG
Source organism: Penaeus japonicus (assembly GCA_017312705.2). NCBI lineage: Eukaryota > Metazoa > Arthropoda > Malacostraca > Decapoda > Penaeidae > Penaeus > Penaeus japonicus. Next base: position 75,786 of record BOPN01000275.1, on the reverse strand, counting down.
AAAACTCCACAAAAAACATTACGATCAAAGAGCGAAGTCGTGTATACACACACACACACACACACACACACACACACACACACACATATATATATATATATATATATATATATATATATATATGTATATATATAAATATATATACACACACACACACATATATATATATATATATATATATATATATATATATATATATATATATATATATATTATCACACAGTCATAATGATAACGATAGTAATTGTGATAATGATAATAATGATAATAACAGTCATAACGATGGTGATTATGATGATGAAAATAATATGAATAATAGTGATGAGAATAATAATGGTAATGATAATAACAATAATGATAGTAATAATGATAACAATGACAATGATCAGGATAATGATGGTAATAATAACAATAATAAAGCTAATAATAGTAGTGATAATAAAAATGATAATTATGATAATGATAATAATAATAATAATTTTAATAATGATAACAACAATAATAACAATAATAATAATCACAATAGCATAAATATCAACATTAACAGAACCATAAACAAAAACAAAAACAAAAAGCAACACTCACCCGGTAGACAAGTATTCTTATTCACCTGCAGATAATTTTGAGGGCAACTGCATCTCCCTTCCATGCACATGCTCTTTGCAACACCGCAGTGCTTGTTGATGACGCAAGAACTTCCAAGCACACCGCTCTTGTCACGAGATGAATTAGGGATTTGTTGATCAGCAATTGCATTGTCTTGCTCCTTTTCCGTTGACGCTCCGG
>BOPN01000275.1:62500-65000 GCA_017312705.2 Penaeus japonicus | reverse complement strand
TTTTCTCGTGTTCTTTCTTTTTTATCTATTTTATATTTAAATAAATATTTATCTCGCAGATGTCATCAATATTATCATGATTGTCGTTTTCACTGTTGTTCATAATGAACATGCTGATAAGGATTATATGAAGATTAATGATGAAGATTATGACAAAGATGATGGTAATGATGATGATACTGATGGAGATAAAGATATTGATGATAATGATGATAACTATGTTTGCTCTTGTGATAATGGCGTTACTACTATTGCAATTGATATCATTATTACAAAGAATATTATCAATATTATTCTAATCATCATTACGTACTGATAATTGTTATTATTAGCAGTATGAGTATATTACCATTATGATGGTTGCTACCATTAATGATGTTATTATTTTTATTATTATCATTATCATAATCACTACCAGCTTACACTACCATCACTGCAGTCCTTACTGATATCACTCACATTATCCGCATCATCATCATCATCATCTCTCTCTCTTTGTCTTTCTCACTTCCTCCCTCACCCTCTCTCTCTCACACACACTTCCTCCATCCCTCTCTTCCTCTCTCTCTCTCTCGCTCTCTCTCTCTCTCTCTATCTATCTATCTCTCTCTCACTTCCTTCATCCCTCCCTCTCACTCTCTCTCTCACTTCCTCCCTCACTCTCTCTCTCTCTCTCTCTCTCTCTCTCTCTCTCTCTCTCTCTCTCTCTCTCTCTCTCTCTCTCTCTCTCTCTCTCTCTCACCTCCTCCTTCCCTCCCTCTCCTTCTCTCCCTCTTTTATATCCCTTACCTACATTCACTCACGTACTCCAAAAGCTCGGGTGGCATCTTGACCTACGAACTCGAGAGAGGTTGTCCTTGAGGGCGAGGTGGTCGTCCGGGTGATGAGTACGACCTTGTGAGTGCTAGTGACCCGTGTACGCAAGGGGAAGTAGCCATCGGTTTGTCACTTTCGCTCGTTGTAGCAGCCGTATTTTCTTGTCGTTTTCGTCGTCTAAGAATTGTTGCATATCGTGTTGTCTTTGCATTGTTGCATCTCTAGTCGTCTTGTTTTCGCATTGACCTCACGCCTTTTCGGATTATTCTTTAATTGGTTGCCATGTCCTTCGTCTGAGCGATGGTTGGTGAAGGTAAGTGTTCACAGAGTAAAAGTATTACGGAATCATCATTGTGTTTTGGTGATATGTTGTGATGTATGGGAAGATGTATATATATATATATATATATATATAGAGAGAGAGAGAGAGAGAGAGAGAGAGAGAGAGAGAGAGAGAGAGAGAGAGAGAGAGAGAGTATATATATATATATTTTTTTTTTTTTTTTTGAGGGGGGGGCTTCATTGAATATAATTGGATATATAAGGATACTCATATTAAATATCCATATATATATATATATATATATATATATATATATATATATATATATATATATATATATATATATAGGTAGAGAGATAGATATAGATATATGTGAAATACACATTTTCAAAGACTATCTTTAGTGTGAAAGTTCTACATTTATAACTCTATATTCAGTGTATGTATTTTTCTGTGTGAGTGTAAATAGAGAGAGAGAGTGGAACTATCCATGTTGTGCGTGTCCGTATATATGAATATATATAGCTAAATAAACACACACACACACACACACATACATACATATATATATATATATATATATATATATATATATATATATATATATATATATATATATATATATATATATATTGTATGTGTGTGTGTGTGTCTATGTGTCTACTCATTTGTTAGCCTTAACGGACCATCATTTTCAGCGATGACAGTGCACATATTTTACTCGAAGGTGAAGGTGAATTAACACAAATATCCCGTGTTTTTCACTGCAGAAAAAGTCTTAAATGCGGCGTCTTAGGTGATCATTAATCCAGCATATATCATACAATCTATGTTTCTTTGATGCTGCAACAATTATATTCAGAAGTTGGAAAAATAAAGGAAAAGATAAAAGCACATAATATTTTTACATCTTATCCACTTTTTTTCTCATTCTTACACTTCCTTCCCCTTTCGCTTGTCTTCCTCCTTCCCCTCCGCTTCTTTCATCTTCCACGTGTCCATCTTCTCCTTCTCCTCATCTTCCACCTCCATCCCTTCCAATGGCCGTCTTCTTCTTTCTCTTCCTCCTTTCATTCTAGTTGTTATCTTCCTCCTTCTCCCCTTTCTATTCAGATTGTCACCTTTCCCTTCCTCCCCTTCCTCCTCTTCTTCTTCTTCTTCTTCTTCCTTTTTCTCCGCCCCCTCCTTCGTCTCCCCTTTCTATTTATTTTGCCTAGTCCTTAATCTTCCTCTTCTTATTCTATAGTTATTCTACTTCGTCTTCCTTCTCTTCCCAGTCTTACTCCCTTACTCCCCTCCCTCCCCCACCCTTCCTCCTCTCCCTCCTTCCCCCCCATTACCACTCCTTTTTCTCCATCTCTTCTCTTCCTCCTCCATCTTCCGCCGCTTCTTCCCTTCCGT
>BOPN01000275.1:45000-47500 GCA_017312705.2 Penaeus japonicus | reverse complement strand
CCCTCCCTTCCTCCCTCTCCCCTTCTATCTCTCTCCTCCCTTCCTCCCTCTCCCCTTCTATCTCTCTCCTCCCTTCCTCCCTCTCCCCTTCTCTCTCTCTCCTCCCTTCCTCCCTCTCCCCTTCTCTCTCTCTCCTCCCTTCCTCCCTCTCCCCTTCTAACTCTCTCCTCCCTTCCTCCCTCTCCCCTTCTATCTCTCTCCTCCCTTCCTCCCTCTCCCCTTCTGTCTCTCTCTTCCCTTCCTCCCTCTCCCCCTCTCTCTCTCTCCTCCCTCCCTCCCTTCCCTCCCCCTCTCTCCCCCTCTCTCTCCCTCGCCCTCCCCTGGCTAGGAGACCTTGACGCAGCAGTAAATACCAATCCTTGATAAGCTTCACCTTCATCTTACATCAGGTACCTCCGCTCGGCACGCGAAGGAGTTGGAAGGAGAGATAGAACAGGAAGGAAGAGAAGGAAAGAGAGAGAGGGAGGGAGAGAGAGAGAGAGAGAGAGAGAGAGAGAGAGAGAGAGAGAGAGAGAGGGAGAGAGAGAGAGAGAGAGAGAGAGAGAGAGAGAGAGAGAGAGAGGGAGGGAGAGAGAGAGGGAGAGAGAGAGAGAGAGAGAGAGAGAGAGAGAGAGAGAGAGAGAGAGAGAGAGAGAGAGAGAGAGAGAGAGAGAGAGAGAGAGAGAGAGAGAGAGAGAGAGAGAGAGAGAGAGAGAGAGAGAGAGAGAAAGAGAGAGAGAGAGAGAGAGAGAGAGAGAGAGAGAGAGAGAGAGAGAGAGATCAATGAAGGAGCAGGGGTGGTAGGAGAGAGAGATATAAAAATAGGAGGGAATGAGGGGACAAAGGATGAATAATGCAGTGAGACGAGGAAATAAAAAAAATGAATGAGGGAAGGAGAGAGAGAGAGAGCGAGAGATAGAGAGGAGGGGAGGGGAAAGAAAAGGAGAGAATATGAGAGAATACAGGCTCTCTCTCTCTCTCTCTCTCTCTCTCTCTCTCTCTCTCTCTCTCTCTCTCTCTCTCTCTCTCTCTCTCTCTCTCTCTCTCTCTCTCTCTCTCTCTCTCTCTCTCTCTCTCTCTCTCTCTCTCTCTCTCTCTCTCTCTCTCTCTCTCTCTCTCTCTCTCTCTCTCTCTCTCTCTCTCTCTCTCTCTCTCTCTCTCTCTCTCTCTCTCTCTCTCTCTCTCTCTCTCTCTCTCTCTCTCTCTCTCTCTCTCTGCGACGGATACATCATGATAATTGCCAAGATACTTACCACAATTTATAAAAACATTATTGTTATATCATGCAGATATTATCATTGCTATTTTTATATAAATATACACAACAGGTACTGCATTTCCGTGTTACTATGAATAATGCATTCTTATTATACTATAGATTGATACTGCATTGTTATATCATATGACATAACATTATATCTATTGTATGTTTTTGTTATAAGGTGAAAAGGCCAATAATTATTTTGATGGATATCTCATTAAATCAATGATCGTGAAAATGATATATATTAATGCATTTTTTCTAAACTACATAATGAATACATAAGGCAATTTAAAAATATATATCTATGACATACCTAATTATAAGAATGAGAAGATAAGACCATATTATGTGGCTAAAGACGTATTGACCTTGGTATGACCTTTGACCTCGTGGTTGTATCGAGTCACCCTTTCCGCGTGTGGTTTCTTAGCGTGTGAACTTTGAAGGATTTTTTGTTATTATTTGATCTCTTTTCATTGTTTGTTTGTTTTTTGGTTTTTGGTTTTTGGTTTTCGTGGGATTATATGGTGAGGAGGAATTTTTTAGACAGTATTATTGGTAGGTTGTTTGTTTGTTTGTGTGTGTGTGTGTGTTTGTGTGTGTGTGTGTGTGTGTGTGGGTGTGTGTGTGTGTGTTTTTGTGTTTGTGTTTGTGTTTCTGTTGGAGTGGACGGTTATCTGTGCCTACATGTGCATGTGCGTGTATGAACATCAATGTAAAAAAAACATACTGTTTATATATGTGCATGTGCGTGTATATGTGTGTATATGTATTGTTATGTGAGTGGACGGCTATCTTTGTCTCTATATATACATGTTTGCATGAATATCAATAAAAAAAAAGAAATCTAAGCACAAAAAAAATCATAATACCGCAAACAAATTCCCTATAATTAGTTTACACACAACCTCCCTTTCACTACTCAGGAAGCGCGAATTAATGGCGACGCGTGACGGGGATGCGCAAGGCGACGTTCACTTGTTTTTTCGGTCACTTAACACTTACCTGCGACACGCCGGTAATTGAAGGTCGAATATTACACTTTCCCTATTTCCCGGAATTAATTAGTTTCACTGTCATTAATCTGTTTATACGTCATTGTCATTATCATTATATCTTCTTGTGCAATGTTTAAATAATGCATGTTGTTGTTATTCATTCGTATGTGTTGTGATTGCCTCTCGTGTTGATTATTGCAAGGTAATCTATGGTGTTTGTTAGGATGAATGGTTGCGAATGGGGATTGATATATGTATA
>BOPN01000275.1:37500-40000 GCA_017312705.2 Penaeus japonicus | reverse complement strand
CAATTCCACAACAGTTATGCATCTTCGCTCAAAATCTCCTTAACACGAGTCGGCGTACTGTCTTGAGCCGCGACCCGTGACACAACCGGAAGTGGAGACAAAAGACTGACTCTAAGATGCTATGTGAAACGAGGGGGGGGGGAGGAAGGGGGGGTGTATGCGGCTTTGCATGAATGGGCGTCTGGGCGGGTGTGAGAATCGATGGGCGGGGAGAGAGGAAGAGAGGTGGAAGGTTGGAGACATGGAGAGATGGAGAGAGAGAGAGATGAATGATTGAAGAGATAGAGTGAGAGATGGAGAGATAGAGAGCTGGAAAGTTGTAGAGATAGAGAAAGGGATGGAAAGATAGAGAGAATGAAAGTTGGAGAGAGAGATGAAAAATAGAGAGATATAGAAAGAAATAGAGAGATAGAGATATGGAAAGTTGGAGAGATAGAGAGAGAGATGGAGAGATGGAAAGTTGGAGAGATGGAAAGTTAGAGAGATAGAGAGAGAGATGGAGAGTTGGAGAGATAGAGAGAGATGGAAAGTTGGAGAGATAGAGAGAGAGATGGAGAGTTGGAGAGATATAGAGAGATATGGAGAGATAGAGAAAGAGAAAGAAAGAGAGAGAGTGAGAGAGAGAGAGAGAAAGAAAAAAAAAGAGAGAGAGAAAGAAAGAAAGAAGAGAAAAAGAGAGAAGAAAGAGAGAGAGAGAGAGAGAGAGAGAGAGAAAGAGAGATAGAGAAGAGAGAATGATGATAAGGATAGTGATGATAATAACAATAAAAGTAGTTATAATGGTGATAAAGCGAGAATATTTCAGTGATAACAGTAATAGTAATAATAGTAATAACAATAATGACCTTGATAATGATAATAATGATGTAACAAAAAATATGAAACTTGTAATGATAACAAGAAGGACTAGAATATTAGTTGTAGCCGTAGTGGTAGTAATATAACAACAATGATAACAAATAATGATAATGAGGATAATGCTAATAGTAATAGTAATAATAGCAATAATGATAACAATAATGATAGCAATGATAATAGTAGTAATAATGATAATAATAACAATGACAATAATAATAATGATAATAATGAAAATGACAATGTTAATGATAATGATAATGATAATTATGATAAGAATAATGATGATAACAGTAATAATGATGATAATAATAACAACAGCAACAACAAAAACAATGATAAACGTTATGATAATCATTATGAGCAAGTAATAATGATATTGATTATCAATATTCATTATCATGGGGATAATGAAATTCTTGATAATGATTATAATAAGAACAACAGTGATAAAAATGATAGCAATAATTATAATGAGGAGGAGGATAATGATAATGATAATAATAATGTTGATAATGATAATGATGAAAGTAATTATAATAATATTAATAATGATAATGATAATAATAACAATAATAATGTAGCAATGATGATAATAATGATAAGGAAAATATTAATCAATTCAACAAGAATGATAATGATGATAATAATGATAATAATTACAGTAGGAATAACAACAAAAACAAAAACAATAATAGCAATGCCACTCCAAACTATAGATTATGGCGTGCGCACACCGTAGACATTTGCTATTTGTTATATTTGTTATATTCTGCAGACGTAAAATCTCCGTTTGTATCGCTTATTTGTCTATAAATAGAAAATAAAAACTAAATATAAAAGAAACTGAGGTAAGTTGACCATTAGACGAGTCCATGGAATCCATGAGAATAAGTCAAATTTGGCGTTGCTCATTAAATTTTCTTTTTCTTTTTTATGTGTAATGTATCTGGCCACAAAGGTGTAATTTTCGATTTTTCCATTATTCAAATTGGGATTTAAAGATTATTTACTGATGAAATTGAATATATAACGTTTCTTAGTATGGACTAAAGGTATTGTGCCTTACATCATATAAAAAAGTATTAGGGCTATTGATTTTTTTAATAGTTTTTATTTTAGTTCTTAGTTTTAGATTTTTTTCACTTTATTCAATTATTTGTTTAAGATTTATAGATCATTTAGTTTTAGGCCTGTTACTATTACAACCAATTCTACTCCTGCTCTTATTGCTACCACACTTACTACTTATATCTTTTGTATTTTTTCCCTCAATAATACTATACTTATATTGTGTAATATAGTGCGTATAGTTTTCCCAAAAGGTATTAAATACCCAAACCCATTCTTTCTTTTTTTTTTCACCATAACCCACTGTCTCCCAATGTATTTCAAGTAGCTTTTCATATTCATAGGAATTGGCAAGCATTTTTTTTCGCATAGTTAACATGCAAATTGTCCAAATTTTAACCACATGAGGAAAAGGAGAATGATGCACAGCAGAACATCAGAAATTTCTGGTGATGCCCGTGCATAACCTTGTTGAAAAGTACCTCACACTGCAGATAGGATATTGATTATGATAATAGTACTAATGATGATAATGATAATGATAATGATGATAATAATAACAAGAAGAAGAACT
>BOPN01000275.1:22500-25000 GCA_017312705.2 Penaeus japonicus | reverse complement strand
CTGTAATGAGGAATAGAGCCTATTGAGCTACCATACATTGTTTGGCTGGGCCTCTATAAACTTGTGAGATATGATAGTGTTACTTCAACGACTTAAAACATACTTGCAACAGCTGCAATGGTCACAAACAGGAGGAACAAAATCAAAGCAAGAAAGAGGAAAGGTAGACGAAAGATTAGGTGAAGACAGAGGGGAACAGGAGAAAGAAATACATGAAATCAGAATCGACTTCATCTATGTCTTTCTCCCGTTCATTTCTATGCAAAACTTAGCTGAAACGAAGCCTTCAACTTCTTATAAAATATTTACGCTCTAGATATCACGATCATCAACAAATCAACATCAAAACAGGGTATGCAAAGCAAGTGCAAAATAGAATCATCTGGACACAAAAGCTGCTTTCCTGAGGGTCATGTGTATTCATTTTTACCAAAATTTGTGAGGGTAAATGGACATTGTTGTAGTAACAGAATCACAAGCTGTGAGCTATAATTGGTAAATGTATATTGAATTTTTCAAATTTTAGTGGTAAGCATACTGTCATCTGGATAAAAATAGTTATTCCCAGTAAATCACTCCCATGAACGATAAGAAACAGATTGCTTAATAAAACGACTTTATTTAGCCACACATTCAATAACTGAATGAAACATGAAGCACTTAAAGGTTAGGATGTATAAATAAATAAATAGGTAAATAAAAAATAGTACCAAAAAAGCAACAATGAGTACTTCAGCTTTCTGACTAACACCACACACTTGCTCAGCATACGACCAAAGAAATACACAGGAGGAGAAACAGAGTTTTTTTTGTTTTTTTTTTAGATAAAAAAAACTAGAAAAAAGGAGAATAAAAAAAGAAGTTAAGGAGACAAACTAACTGTCTGTGTGTATGCAAATGCATTCTTGTGACAAAAGGTAAAATAAATAATAATAAGTATTTTTAGGTAAAGAATTTACTGTTGACAATAATAATGATAATGATGATTATAATAATAATACTAATTATAATAAAAATGATAAAAATAATAATAATAATAGCAATCACATTCATAATAATAATAATCAATATAATAATAACAACAATTATAATGATAATAATAATAATAACAGGAATCTGTATCTAAACAAATATATCTTTAAACTATCTATGAACACATCATTCTCTTGGAGAGATTCTATTAATTGTTACTTCTGCATAAAAAATGCATATTGACTATGCAATACTTGGCAGTTTACCTCTTCAATGCCAAGTCATCATTAAATACATCAAAATCTTTATTATAGATTTCCTAGTTGGAAGATTCCAGAAACAATAATCTTTCTAATATAAAATGTCATATTTGTAAAAGAAATCCTGTACGTCTTGTCATATTTGTAAAAGAAATCCTGTACGTCTTACATGGTCAATTTGGAAAATTGGCATCGTCACACGTTCTCTTCTCTACGTAGCCTAATATCACAAAATTATCGATGGTGTGGTAAATATCACTAGCCTATTTCTTTCAAAATAATGGTAATAGTAAGTCTTTCAAAAAAATATAGTCTTTCTTTAAAGTTGTGCAAAATATATTTTTTTCATCTTGTCATACAGTAGAAAATATATAACTAAATTTGTTTCATATTAAAAAGAAAAACAATAACAATATCTATATATATAAATTTGGTATTAGCAAAAAGAAAATGTGAGAACTTTTGAATAATATTTCATAGTAAAAAACAAAACAAAAAAAATACATCTTTTCTTTCTAAAAGCAAAATGCATATATTAAACCTAACTACACATTCCCAGTAACTGATCCTAGGGAGAATGTGGTGGGTCTCGTAATATTCTTTTATATTCAACATAATAATTACATCCAATATCTATGTATAAAAAAATATAAAAAATGAATATCAATCTGTGATAATCTATTCTCTTTCATCACCTGATTGCCAATGCGAGTAGTGCAAAAAACGGCCGACGATCTCCTCCTTTCTCAACCCACGAACTGTAATACAAAGAATGAATTAGTCATATCACTGGATATCAAAGAAAGAAAAAAAAGAAAGAAAGAAAAATCATGATATCTAATGTAACATGTACAAATTATTGTCAAAATATTCCCAAACTCAAGGACTGTGATGTAAATTATCTCAATGTTTTCTATTGCTGAAATCAAAATATCTCTCTAGCCTAAATCAAAATATTCTAAATACCCAGAAAGACCAAACAAAAATAAAAACCACACTAAGTAAAATCTCTGCATAAATCTAGTAGTTACTTAGTTTCTACCATTTCTTCTCTTACTTCCTTATAGTATCCATATAAACATTCAGATAGGATCTGCTACACCCATATTAAAAACAATAGAATTTCTAGGATAAATACAGTACTTTATACAAGAGGGCAACAAACTGCATCCTATACTGGCAGCTTCTATAGTTAACCAATATGAATATAACCTAAAATAAGTAACCAACTCATCTATATTCACAGCACTACATATTTGAAATTCATC
>BOPN01000275.1:7500-10000 GCA_017312705.2 Penaeus japonicus | reverse complement strand
ATTTGGACAAACTCACCAAGCTTAACTTAAGCTGCTAGCATATGTCATATAATCAAATTATGAGGTTTAATGTGAATGAGTTCTACTGCAAATTTTGTCTAGAACTTCACCCAAATTTATGACCCACTGTTCACTCTCAACTTACAATATTGTTACACTGTCCCGATTCTTTTTTGTTAACTATTGTTTCCAACTTTTGAGATTAAGACTATTTAAAAAGTAAGTGATTTACTTTGATTTCAAGAATTTCTTCCCTATGACCTTTTCATTGAGAAAACATGTCAAAACAATAATGCATTCTTCATACATATAACAATAGCATGTGGTACTTTATGTTCCAACAACAACAACAACAACTGATATCTGGATATTTCATTGATGGTTAGAGTGTACAAAAGTTCAGTAGTTCTATTGTTTGCATTCAGGTAGATATGATTTTTCGTTTCACCTCCCTTCATTGTGGAAAAATAAGAAAGGTATATTTTACATTCGGAATACTGCTTTTTCCAACACTACTACAAAAGACATTGATATGAATATATGATATATCCTATAAAGGACACTATTGGCATTACTCTCAAGATAATGCAATAGTCTCGGAGGGTTTGGTATCTGGCACTTCATTACAAAATAAATAAATCACAGCCTGTCAAACCTAAGTAACCGCCAGGTACGAAATCATCTCTACTAACATCCAAAACAAATATTCAACAAAACAGGACGTCAGAAGAAAGAAAAGTGCTTACTAGTGATAAACCAGACTACAACACATTAAACTTAACTTCTATAACCAAAACAGACCAAAATTCTTTTAACATTCCCTGGTTAAGGTCATCCAGTGATCGCTATTCCTAGAACAGAATACACTTCATCTTGCATAAATAAAAAAGATATATGGCCTATCAACCAGTCACCCAGACTTCACCCAGAAGATGATCAAGCATATGCTGTTCTTTTTCCTCCTTCTCAGTCCGACAGACTGTTCTTGTTGCCACTCTCTTCAACATATAGCTGCATCTTGCAAACCTCGGTCTGCAGGGTCTTGAGGGGGACGATATGTGAGTCTGGAACCTCCACCTGTTCCTTCTCGGCCTCAACCCATGGGAATTCCTTGGGGTTGGAGGACGAAGTTAGATTTTGTTAGTCAAAGAAAACGGTCTGTAAATCTCACCAAACAGCTGGAATGACTTACCTCTAGACAGTTGTATCTCTATGAAATATTAATGCTCAAATATTATTATCATTTTCTTTTTTGAGAGTGAGGAATATATGACTCTATGAAGCAATATTTACATGATATTTGATTATTAGAAAATGCATTTTCAAAACTCTGAGCTGCCCTTCTTTAAGTATCATATATTTCTATAATGATGAGCCAAATATTTATGTATTTTTTTTTACTGATATTCATTATTACATATTCTACTTAAAGCTATATGCTAGTCAAATGAAAGCCATTGCAATATTTCCTTAAAGTTATTTGAACAGTAAGCAGTTTCAATTTCTTTGCATCCAAAAACAAGAATTAAATCAGAGAGTGGTTAGTATAATTGAGGTCATACATGGTCTGCCCTTAATGCCAAACTTGACAGAAAAGCTATTTCTTGCTTTATGATTGAGCAATCGCAAAATTCCTTAATTCTGTTCTAAGATTCACTTTAGAGTATAATGCATGCATGTAACTCATTTTTAAATTATAGATTGAGGTTTTTATTTACCAAAAAATTGCCCTTGAATTCATTTTACATTACCAACTATGTTATGCTTAACAGTGTAAACTATCCAACAAATATAACAACAATCTTTACAGGGATTTGAAAAGATTGAGTACTCTTGAAAATTGGTATATGATATCTTCTCTTAAACAGAAACCACTTCCACTCAAAAAGTCTTAATCAGAGAAAAATAGCTTTATAACTTACCTAAATTGCAAGGCAAGCTTTCTACCACAAATATCTGCACAGCAACTTGGGAGATAAAACTACAGTCATCCTACATGCTTTAATAAACATACACCATAGAACTACAGTCATCCTACATGCTTTAATAAACACCATTGCACAACACAAAGATATTTCAAAACCAGAGACCCGTCCTTACCTGATGCTGCTGATCAGTACTCATTGCATTTGGCACATGCTCAGGAACGTGAATCTGCATGATAAAAGAGCAGCCAGAAGGGAGAGGCTGAAGTAAAGAGTCACTGATGCTCAGTTTTAGGCAAAAGGCTCTCAGAGCTTCCTCCATGCGAGTCAGCTGGGGATCCTGTCTGTGAAGGTGGAAACGAGGGGTTATCCTACTTTAGATTTACTTGGATATTTTTTTTTTTCTTCTGATTGAGAATGGAAATATATGACATATGTGAAATAGAAAAAAGAAAGATTGAAAAAAAAAGAAGAGAAAAAAATGGGAAAGAGAAAAGGAGGGACAGGTAGAGGAAAGAGAGGAAGAAGAGAAAGACAGAGAAGGAGGAGGTGGAGAGCAAGTAGCAGGAGGTGAG
>BOPN01000274.1:566930-569430 GCA_017312705.2 Penaeus japonicus | reverse complement strand
GGTATTTATACACACACATTGATATGTATATATATATGTATGTATATATATATATATGTATGTATGTATGCATTTTTCTGTTTGTATATCTATCTATCTATCTATCTATCTCTCTCTATATAAATAAATATATATGTATATATATATATGTATATGTATATATTTATTTATTTATTTATATGTATATATATGTATATATATATATATATATATATATATATATATATATATATATATATATATATATATATATATATGTACATATAATCTTGTGTGTGTGTGTGGGTATGTGTCTATGTGCATGTATAAATACATATACCACCACATATACAACCATCCGTTATACGTACACATAAGTCATTACATACTGATAAACATCACATATACATATAACTCCTCCGACTTCCTCCTCCCGAACGGTTTCCAACTGAAGCGACCTTCCTCAAGCAGCGGCGCGTCACCTAGAGGTTGGTACGCCTGATCATCATCCTGGAGAACTTGAGCGAGTAGTTGTGCCCCCTGAAGGCCATCCAGTTGATGCCGTCGCCGTAGCTCTTGTGGCGGCCGTGGTGATACCGACCGTTCAGGTGGGACTGCACAGGGAGTGGGGAGGGAAGGGGGGAAGAGAGGGTCAGATGAGGAACCGTGAAAGTAGCATTTAGAAACGGTTTGTAGGTAGGGGAGTATAGTTGTAGATTTTTGATTGAGAGAGGGAGGAAGAGAGAGAGAGAGAGACAGACAGACAGACAGACAGAGAGAGAGAGAGAAAAAGAAAGATAGAGAGAGAGAAATAGAAAGAGAGAGAAAGAAAGGGAGAGAAAGAGAAAGAGAAAGAGAAAGAGAGAAAGAGAGAGAGAGATAAAGAGAAACAGAGAAAGAAGAAAGAGAGAAAGAGAGAGAGAGAGAGAGAGAGAGAGAGAGAGAGAGAGAGAAAGCCGATTTGGGAATGAATGTGAAAAGGAGTATACACTAATATATCAATGACTGGTTAAATATGAATGGAAATAGAATAATAAGGAATCGGCTATGGTAACAGAATCCTCCTTTTTAAAAGCAGCATAGGAAATAACCCTATAATCAGTAATAGTAATCGTAATAATAACACTTATTTTCATGTCAGTTATAAATCTAAAAAAAAATAGAAGGTGAAGCCGAGGAAAACCAAAACTCAAACGAGACTAGAAAAAAAAAAGAAAAAAGAAAAGAAAAGAGGAAAGCGCCAAACTCACCTCATGGCACGCTGTGAACCACCAAGCTCCGTGGAATGTTCGAGCACAGTGGCCTCGGGGATTGAAGTCGTTGTCCCTGTCCCTGGTGCTGAAGGGAGCCCCCTGGTGGTACTTGAGGGAATTACCTGAAGGAGACACGAAGGGGGAGGGGGGACTCAACGCAAGGGCAGTTGTGCGGAGCGAGTGAGTGAAGGATGTCGATGCTGAGGATTTGATTGCGTGTGTGTGTGTGTGTGTGTGTGTGTGTGTGTGTGTGTGTGTGTGTGTGTGTGTGTGTGTGTGTGTGTGTGTGTGTGTGTGTGTGTGTGTGTGTGTGTGTGTGTGTGTGGGTGAGTGAGTAAATGAGTGAGTGGGTGGGTGGGTATGAGTGCATGAGTATGTATGTGTCTGTGTATATGTGCTTGTGTATGTGAAAGTATTACTCATTATCTCACTTAAATGGCTTGTTTTCATTAGTCATTAAGGTCAACACGAGATGTGGACTTTCTGATTGTCTTGTGACGTCATAATCAAGTGAACCCAAGAACAGTCACGAACGGACGCAATAGACTGAGAAAACATTTGTCGGGCAAACAATTTTAAGAAAAGTTTTAAGCATTTTAAAACAATTTCAAACCCTTTCTATTCCTTGTGTGTATAGAAACACATTTTAACCCCCTCCTCCCTCTCTCTCACTCTCTCTCTCTCTCTCTCTCTCTCTTTCTCTCTCTCTCTCTCTCTCTCTTTCTCTCTCTCTCTCTCTCCCTTTCTCTCTTTCTCTCTTTCTCTCTCTCTCTCTCCCACCCTCTCTCTCACTCTCACTCTCTCTCTCCCCCTCACTCTCTCACTCTCTCTTTCTCTCTCCCTCCCTCGATCTCTCCGGAGTTATCACAGGGTACATCAAGTTAACTTCTAGTCCGAAACAAAGTACCCATCTCCCTTTGCAAATGAACCTCGCATGCTATGGCACTAATGACTACTTCTTGCACGGCATCTGCACACAAGAACACACCCACCAGCAGTGCCTTCGTAGTCTCCAAGACTGAGTGTGTAGTTATGGTCCTCGTTGCTGAGGGCGAAGTGCTTGTAGGTGGCCCAGCGAGTCTCGTTGGCCCAGTCTAACAGGTCGACACGCAGTTCGTAGTCGCCAGATTGGGTCAGTTGGTGGATGTACTCGTTACCTGATGGAAGGAGCCCGGAAAGGTGTTAGTTATTATGACTAGTAGTGGAGGGATGTGTGACTATTAAAAAGAGGATGAGCATTTGATGAAATGTGGATTATTTATGAAAAG
>BOPN01000274.1:544430-556930 GCA_017312705.2 Penaeus japonicus | reverse complement strand
TGTATGTGTGTGTGTGAATACGTACATATATATACATATATATATATATATATATATATATATATATATATATATATATATATATATATATATATATATATATACATATATATATATATATAAATATATATATATATATATATATATATATATATATATATATATATATGTTTATATATATGTATATATATATTATATATATGTATATATATAAATGTATATATATATATATACATATATACATACGTGTGTGTGTTTGTGATCGAATAATGAAATCAAAATGAAAACTACAAATGGTTAACACATGTAACACAAGACTACAATGAATAGATGCACACAGAAAACGGAGGAATGAGAGCTTGGAATAATTTCAATTTGCGAAGCGCTAAATTACAACTTATCAGTGACTTAGTGTGTATACATATGTAAAGTGATTCTAGCACAGAGGGAAGCCTTCTGTTAGACTCATTCATGCATGCAAATATAATTAGGCCGAGGTGCATTATACTAACTTCATATCGGTATGGATTCCACTCTGCCATGCATGCAATAATGAAATTGTTTAGTCAAGCCTTTCGCAATGGATTTGGGGATCGTTGGCAATATCTGGAGAAAGGGAAGTCTGATTTAATTATCAGTAAACAATGCAATGACAGCACTTGTGATTGTTACGCTAGTAATGATGATAATGATGATCATATCCATAGTCATAGCAATGATAATGATAATGATAGTAGTAACAATGATGATGATATCAGCATTAACAATGATAATGATAATAATAAGAAGAAGAATAACAGTGTGCGGTTACTTGAAGGCAAACGCAATATATAAAAGTACAAGATAACAATGAACAGCGGTAAAACACTATTAGGAAGCAATGATAAAAAACGGCAGCTGGAAAAAGAAAACATACTAATAAGAAAAATACTAATAAGAAAAAGGATTGAATACGCTATAAGTTTAAAGTATGAAATATATACCAAATTAGTAATATATATCCTCCTTGGAAAATTAGGGTTGATTTGTCGAAGAGAA
The DNA here is from genome assembly GCA_017312705.2 of Penaeus japonicus. Classification (NCBI taxonomy): domain Eukaryota; kingdom Metazoa; phylum Arthropoda; class Malacostraca; order Decapoda; family Penaeidae; genus Penaeus; species Penaeus japonicus. The sequence goes on along the minus strand of BOPN01000274.1, from coordinate 555,892 downwards.
ATGTTAAACTTGTTTGTCACTGTATTCAACTTTTTAATATTGTCCGATCGGACTATAGGATTTGGTAACTTGTTCCAGAACGTAGTGATAAATGGAATAAAGCATATTGAATAATGCCAGCTACGAAATGTATCAGAGACAATCATTTTTCATCAGAAAACTACTAGTGATTCTAAGAGTAGTGTAATGTAAAGGATGCTCAACATTATGAAATATCTCATACATAATTGATAGAGAGCTTATCAGGCGTTGATGGTTTAAATCAAAATAAAAGTTTGGTTGTACAAACTTTGTAAAGTTTATTGCCATATTAAGCAACTTAAGATGACCGTCAGCTAAAGACGTCCAGACCTGCGAATAGCATTCAAAATGTGACAATAAAAGAATAACATGATTTCAGAACAGTAGTGTCCCAGGCGTAAGTTTTAAAACAGTTGCGAAGCAGGCCCTTTTTTTTTCTTTCTTTCTTGTTTTACAATGGAAGATATGTGTTCAAGGTGTTTTACAAAATTCAAACGAGGAGCTAGTGAGACACCGAATAACTCTATATTTTCATAATTTCGTATTCTATCACCCACAATTGACAAGTCATGATGGGGAGGGAAAAAGTTGCGTGATCTACCAGTAATGATGGCATTGGTTTCATACCCCATAAATGACGACAATTTTGGCAATGATCTCTGTTCAACAAAGCAATTTTGAAAAAAAAAGATATAGGAGCATACAATGTGGAATCGTATACGCTGGTAAAGATTTTATTTTCAAGATCGTTGCCCATGATAAAAAAAAAATTGGGTTCCCATGTCACTACCCTGGGGAACACCAGAGACATGGGGGTTTTAGTCAGAAAAAAACAACCATCTTTGGCAAACATGTTGGTTAAGGTTAGATGAAAAAAAATATCTAAATATGTTAAAACAATTAACACTGATTCCAAAGAGTTAGAGCACATGCAGAAGGCTCTTGGTTAACTAAATCAAATGCAACACCGAAGTCAATTGCAAGAGACTCCTACCATGTATCTAAAGTAACCTGGAAGCCATGAACAAGTTTAAGCAAGGCAGGAAAAGTATGAAGCCCCTTTACGAACACCACGTAAAGTTTCAAACGTTGGTGATAAGAAGTGAGACAACGAGCCAATACTCGCAAAAAAAAAAAAAAAAAAAAAAAAAAAAAAAAAAAGTCGACGTTATAGATGTAAGGCGAATGAGAATCAGTCACAACCTTTGCAATGGGAATGTCGTTTTCTTTTTCCTGCAAAGAGGGAAACTGCCACACTTCAGGAGTCCTTTAAAGACAATAGCCAAAATAGGATCCATTTAGCAATCTTCTTAAAATGATGATGAAAATACCAATAATGAAACGGATATATTTTCATAATAAATATTATAATGATAATTTTTGATAATGGTAGTAGTGATGACAATAATGATAATAGAGAGTCCTAATAATGATAATGATGATGATGATGGTAGTGATAGTGAGAAAATGACAATTATCATGATGATAAGAACAGAAGTAACAATAGTGATAGCAATGGTATTAATAACAAATATAATAATCATAAGGATAATGATCATGATAACAGTGATAATACTAATGAGAATAACAAGAAAGAAAATTATAATAACAAGCAAACAAAAACAATAATGATAACAAAATAAGAATAACAAGACTAGTAATAGTTATATGTAAAGAATAATAATGACTGTTATACTAAATATGAAGCATTATTATGTGGTAATGATAGTGATGATGATAATATGGTAATAATGATTATTACTATTCTCATCATCATCATTATTACCATAATAATAATAATTATTATCATCATTATCATTATTATCATATTTTCTTCATCGTCCTTTATTATCCTTTTTTATTATTATTATCATCATTATTATTACTATAATTTTAATCCTTATTATCATTATTAGACGTGTTGTTTTGGAATCATCATTACCATCATCATCACCATTATCCTTTTCATTGTCCTTATCATTATCATTTTCTTTATCGATATTACCATGAGCATCATCATCATTATCATAATTTTACTCTCCCCTTATCCTTATAATCAATACTGTATCCAATCTTACCAATCACCATAATCACTACCAACACCACAACAATGTCGTATAACAATTCGGTTATCAATATATAGCAAGTACAATTTCGTCACAGTCTTTGATTACTACTTTCACTATAATCATCTTAATTGATAGATATTTAGATAATCATTCTCCTATTACACGAGAAAAGCAAGTTGATTACTCGAGAGAAAGCTTGCAACATATAGGAAGTCAGTCATCGTTCCTGGTTATTGATATGATTGCATATCTAGAGTGTGTAAGTGTAATGCTGATTGAAAATTGATACAAAATAATGATTATATGAATTATGATATGAAACATCTATTCTAAAATTATGTTAATAACGTTAATGATAACGATAATGAAAATGTTCATAGGAATGATGATAATAATCAACAACACTATCATAGTAATGATGAAGATAATGATAATGATAATAGTGGTAATGATAATGAGAATGAGAATGATAAAGATAATAGCAAAAATAATAAAGATAATAGCAACAATTATAATGATAATCATAATAACGATAATGACAGTGGTAATCATAATAATGACGATGATAATATGATGATGATAATGATAATGAATATAATGATAACAATGATAATGATAATTCTAATTTTAATGAAAATAGAGGTGATGGTGCTGATACTAATAAGTATAATAACAATGATGATTGTGGTGTTGATGATACTAATCATGAAAATTATAATAGTAATAGCAATGATAACAATAATAACGATAATAGTAACGGTAATAACAATAACAAGAATGGTGATTGCAAGAACAACAATGACAGCAATAATGATAGTGATAACACGATAACAATAATGATAATGGTAATTAATAATACTGATGGGAAAGATACTGATGATGATGAGGATTATGACAATGATAATGATTATGATAATGATGATGCTGATAAGGATACTATTACTATTGATAATAATGATAATAATAAGGATAATAATATTGATATTAATGATAATTATGATAATAATAATAATGACAATAATAATAATTCTAAAGACACTTATAATAATAATGATAATTCAGATGATGGTAATAAGGAGAAGAATAATGAAAATGATGATAATAGTAAAAACAGTAGTATTGATAATAATAACGATAATGATAATGACTATGAGAATTATGAGTGATAACAAGGACAATTGATAACAATTATAATGATGATAATGATGATAATGATAGTAATAATAGTAACGATAATAAAAACAACAATGATAATAACAATGATAATGAAAACAACAACAGCAGTGAGGATTATAATAATAATGGTAATGATTAAGATGATAATGATAATAATAATGAGGATATTGACAATAGTAATAATATTGATGATGATGATGATGATAATAATAATAATAATAATAATAATAATAATAATAATAATAATAATAACAATAATAATAATAATAATGATAATAATAATGATAATAGTAATAATAATGATAGTAATAACAATAATGCTACTAATAATAATAATGATAATGATAATGACAATAACAATAATGATAATAATCATGATGATAATAATAGTAATAATAATAATAATAATAATAATAATAACAATAATATTGATAATAATAATAATGATAATAACAATGATAATAATAATGACAATAACGATGATAACAAAACTGATGATAATCATAGTAATGATACTGATAATGATAGTAATGATCATGATAACATAGCAATGACCAAGAATAAACAGAATACTAAATGAACTCTAATGATATGTTCAACATCTTTTTAAAACAATATTATTCATAAACAACTATTAGACTGAAGAGGGCTTACTCTGCCGCCAAGAGCATGGATTAATAATTAATTCAATTACAATACTTGTTATAATATAATAAGTCAAATAATTAAGCTCATTATTCTTGTAAGAGTGATTGATATTATATTATGATATTGTTTCCCTGTTGGCATTTCATACTTATTGCTGTTATTATCATTCAAATTATCATAGTCAAATATGTCAAATATCTTAAAGAATTGTAATTAATGATATAATGAAATGCATACTTATTTAGATCTCGACATTAACAACTATAGATTAGCTATGCAGAATCCTTTTAAGCACTGAATAACATATTTAAAAAAGGGGATTAAGAAAATTATGCATTATATGAACAAATAAAAGATATCTCTAAGAACAAACACATGTAAGACGACATCGTAGAGAAGTGCAAAAAAAAACTACTACCAAGAATAGCTACGCACTAATGATAATTATAATGATCACCAGAATCTCCACTCTCTCTCCATCACTGCAATAAGAAGCCAGTCGAGATAATCACCCCCGTTATCTCCAGTACTTCACGGATCATCTTGAGAAAGCAAACACAGCTTGATATTGTTATTATGACGTCTCCGCTCGTCTCTAAACTCAGATTTGTTCCTCTTGCTTCACCCTAGCTCCTCCTACTTTCTCTCCTCCTCCTCCTACTTATTCATTCTTGCTTCACCCTGGCTCCTCCTCCTTTCTTTCCTCCTCCTCCTCCTCCTCCTACTTATTCCTCCTTGCTTCACCCTGGCTCCTCCTCCTTTCTCTCCTCCTCCTCCTCCTCCTGCTTATTCCTCCTTGCTTCACCCTGGCTCCTCCTCCTTTCTCTCCTCCTCCTCCTCCTACTTATTCATCCTTGCTTCACCCTGGCTCCTCCTCCTTTCTCTCCTCCTCCTCCTCCTATTCCTCCTTGCTTCACCCTGGCTCCTCCTCCTTTCTCTCCTCCTCCTCCTACTTATTCATCCTTGCTTCACCCTGGCTCCTCCTCCTTTCTCTCCTCCTCCTCCTACTTATTCATCCTTGCTTCACCCTGGCTCCTCCTCCTTTCTCTCCTTCTCCTCCAACTTATTCATCCTTGCTTCACCCTGGCTCCTCCTCCTTTCTCTCCTTCTCCTCCAACTTATTCATCCTTGCTTCACCCTGGCTCCTCCTCCTTTCTCTCCTTCTCCTCCTCCTCCTACTTATTCATCCTTGCTTCACCCTGGCTCATTCTCCTTTCTCTCCTCCTCCTCCTCCTACTTATTCATCCTTGCTTCATCCTGGCTCATTCTCCTTTCTCTCTCCTTCTACTTATTCATCCTCCTCTTCGTCCTCTTTCGCGAGAGGGGGGAATGAGCGAGTGGGGAGATAAGAGATTTCATATGCCTGTGTTTGTGATCCTGAAAGAGAGAGCTTTAAAAATCGCCCCTTTTCCAACTTCTTTGATCCTTGTATGAGTGGGTGATTCTCAGTCTGGAAAATCGAGACACATTAGCAATGCCACGTTAGCTGAGGTCGCCCTTGAAGAGCGTTCCTCGAGAGAGAAGTAAAAAGAACGAGGCTCTGATAGCCATCGTTTTTTTTTTTTTTTTTTTTTTCATCTCGTCCTTTGTACCGTCGTTCTCTTTCTTCTCGTCTTTCTGCTACTTCTTACATCTTCCCTTGTTTTTTCCTTCTTAATATTCATCTCCTTCGCTGTTTTGCTTATCGTCTTACTCGGGTCCACCCCCAGACGCTGCTCCTTAATATGTGACTCGCTCCTCCAGCAGACACACGGGATTTCGTGGGACTCCTTATACGGAATCAAATCCCACAAGGATCGTCTGGTAAAGAAGTGGAAGATGAGGGATAGAGAAAGGACAAGAGAAAGGAGTGGGATGAGAAATAAACAAGGAGAGAAAGGAGAGGGAGGAGAAATAAACAAGAAGAGAAAGGAGAGAAACATAACAGAGGAATGGAGTGTGATAGAGAAAGGAGGAGGAGAAGAATGAGGATAGAAAAGAGGATGTTAGAAAATGTTAAGGAGAATGGGAAAAGGGAGGACAAGCAGAGGGAAGACGAAAGACACAATGCACAGAGACGAAGAAGAAGCTAAAAGAAAAACGAGAAATCTTTTGAAATGTGAAGAAAAAAAGAAAGAAAGCAAGAAAAGGAAAACGATAGGAGTGAATATCGCTCGGGAGGAAAGAAAAGACTGGACTATTTGGTGCATTGTTATTTGCATGACGATTCCGTGTACTTGCATGTGAGATCCAGAGGTGCGCTTTGTTGCCTGGTATTGAATATTGCCATCGCGAGTCAACAGGGACAGGAACACGGATGTTGCCCGTCAAGTTCTCTTTCCTAGGACTTCCTTTTAGATTCCCTTGACACGGTTCTTCTGCTGTCAAAAACCTCAATTTTTTCTTTCTTTCTCGTGGCAACAGCTAAACTATGCAGAGTTGCTAGTTTATCACAATAGTGATTGCATTGCTAGCAATAGAGTCTGTGTTACTGCCGTTATTGATGTTTGTGCAACTGTTGCCTTTGATGATGAGTTTGATGATGATGATGATGATGATGAGGATGATAATAATGTAATGATGATGATGATGAAGTTGATGATACTGATGATGAGAATAAAAATAATAACAGTGGTGATGATAATAATGATAGCAATGATAGCAATAATAATGATCAGGAAACAAAATCTCGTTCTTTCTCCATCACCAATAGCACTCTCTCCATCATTCTCTTCACTCCTTCCTTCCCATCCCTTTATTCTCTCTCCCTCACCCCCCCCCCCCACCCCTACTCCAGCCCATCCCTTCCCACCTCCCGCCCCTCCTATAACCTATCCCCCCTCCCTCCAGCTCTCCTGCCCCACCCCTCCCCCTCTCCTCTACCCTGCCCCTCCCTCCAGCTCTCCTGGCCCCCCTACCCCTATCCTCCACCCCCGCCCCCCAACCCCAACTCGTCCCCTCATAGTTAGTGATGCGGGACAGCGAGTGGACGAGCCAAGAGATTCCAGCTCTCCGGGTTTCGTTCAATTACCATGAATTAAACCCAATTAGTCCCTCTGCACTCGAAGGACGGGGAAATAGACTCATCACCATTATCATTATCATTATCATCGTCGTAGTCATTATCCTCGTCTTAATTACAAACCTGGATGAGGAGCAACTTGGCGAGAAAAAAAATAAAAAATAAAAATATGGAAAGGGTGGAGGCGTTGGGGGTATGGGGGGTAGGAGGGTATGGGGGTAGGGGGAAGGGGGTCTGGATACCTCAAGGACGGCAACGTAGCATATGACTGGGTGTGCATTTGTGGAAAAAGAAGAATTAATATAAAAAAGAGGCTTATCTTTTGAAACTTTTTTTTATTATTATTTGAATGATTTATTTTTTCAAACTTTTTGTACTGACTTTTTAAATTCATTCTCTTTCGCCGTCGTTTTTTTTTTTTGTGGTTGCATCAGTTTTATGATATTTATGATATTTGGTTTTCTAATACTGGTATCTTCATGTGTATTATCTTAATTTCTGATCATTCACCCTCAGTTCGTGTCATTTGATCTCCTTTTATTTCATTTATTTCGGATTTTATTGAATGGTATTATTATTTACTCGTTCACCAGGCAACCCTTAACTTACTTAAATAATCAAAATATCTCTTATAACCCTTAAGTGAAAGAGAAATTATCAACATACATTCAATAAGTATTCCTTGAAACTCTAAACACATGAGTGTTTTGTTGCTTATACTGACAGTAAGGATAAAAGATAAAAAAAAAAAAAGTAAAGGGCATTATTGTGCCGCTACTGGCAATACGTAAACAATCGCGAAACAACTAGAATCAACAATGATACAACAACAGAAGTGGTAGTAATAATACGGGTGGTACCATTGGCAAAATCGCTGTGTAATTAATTACATTTATGACAACAGTAATGATCTGGTGATGACTTTAATACCCAGGCTGGCGATGACTAAGGACACTAAGCTACCCAGGTGTTCTGTGCATAGTTCCAGATCACCCTTGGATAATATAGTGCAGCGCCTGCTATTCCCTGAGGCCCTGAAATACCATGTTGGCATCCAGTGGGGGCCGGCCTGTCTTGCGGGGCGGAGAGACCTTTCAGTCATGGTTAGCAGCCCTCCTAGAGTTGATCTTTTGATTAAAAAAAAATATATATATATACCAAAATTCACTTGCCTCTTATGGGTGGAGTGTGTTAAATCGCTAAATTTCAAATTACGGTGTAAAAGCCGAGTGGAATTTCTTACGTCAATGTTCTCACTTGGTTTGGGTGAACCTCAAGGTATGAACCTGGGTAGAACTGCTAAAAAATGGATAGGAGGGATGGTCAGTCGATCATAGAATAGTGCTCACGATAGGATAGGACAGCATACGCGATATACTCTTCCGAAAGTATTCTATTGAGTTCGGGTTAAAGGAAAACAATATTGGAGAGAGAAAAATCGAAAGGGTTGTCACATGTGATTGAGCAATGGCGTGTTCATCAGATGAATCAGATGATGAAGAGGCTTAGCGACGTAGAAGTCAAAGACGTTCACAAACGATTAAATTAAGTACATATCTAAACGTAAATTGAAACAGACGTTGTAGAAAACACATGTATTAAAAAATGGGGGGGGGGAGATAGAGAAGATAATGATTCAAAAGGAAAAGAACACACGTGAACAAAGAAGTAATAAGGAATATGACTATGAAAAGAAGGCAAAGTACTACCAGAAGAAAGCGGAATAGTCTAAGGTTGGAAAATGCACTGACAGAAGATAGAGAAATACTTCTGAAACCTAGAGTCTAAAAAGGTGAATAGTGAATAGTGTATTCGCACAACATATATCATATGGTACACAAACAACTAACTGTTTGTTGTGGCTGTTTTAAAGGCAAACGAAAAATAGGAATAGAAAAGGATCTTCAGACAAGAAAAATCTTAGCGAGAGAGAAGGCTTGGATCAACAAGAAAATTGAATAGAGCCTTTGAAGAATTGATACAGCATCAAAGAGTGGAAAAATCTTACAGCAGCATAACAATGAATTCGAAATGCGATTCAAGATCTGATAAAAATGTTAAGGAAATAGCAAAAGAAGCTATCTACCAAAGAATATAAGAATTAATCAACACAACAACCGTGTTTCGAAACGAGAACCGGATCGTAAGTGAACCATTTGAGCAACAACAACAAAAAGTGGTAAAGAAAAAAAAAAGTAATTTTGATGAATGATCTTGAGCAAAGAAGTGAAGAACTACGTTTCGATACAGGCCTCTGGTTGAAATATTTCCGAAACATGTATAAAAGTTTTCAAGTTACAGAAAAAATAATAGAAGAAGAAGCACATTCTCTGCATATAGAGAGGCTGATAATGGAAGAGATGGAATCAAGAAGGCGACTGGCTTGAGGCGTCGAAAGTTCATGACAGAAAAAGCTACAATACACACAAGAGGTCTCTTCGAACTTGTCTTCTCCTTCAATAGACTTCTTTTGTGTTTGCTGTTTTGGGTTTTCATTTTGTAAAGGTAGAGAATTCTAACGTTCATCAAAGGTTATATATTATGGTATGGTGTGTCTATGGGTCCTGAAGATCATATGCTGTAATGAAGACATGGTTTGGATTATGAGCGACGGTATGATATCACTGAGGGCAGATTTAGTAAATGAAAACGGGTAGATGATGAAGCAAAGATAAGATCTGGGATATTTCAAGATAACTTTCGTTTTTGTTTTTGATGATAGACTTTTTGCAACGGAGGAATGTTGTGCGAGAGTCGAAATCATAATACATATTCTCTTCGGGATTATTAAATAAATCAAATTCTTTATGAAAACGATCTTACAGGCTGTATTGAAAAATGAAAAGGTATTCGCCTCTTTTGCTGAAATGTGAGGATGTTTACCAAGGTATTTGGGAAAGATATGTGCAATATTGGTCCAGAAGAGGGTAAAGAGAGTATAGTAAGATCAAACGGCTTAAAACTGCAAGATAATAGGCTAATATAAGTCGCTTATAGATAAAGCGGGCTACTAATATCTCAGACTCTTGCAAGCGGGTAACGTAAACAGGAAAGAATGAGAAGGAGAAAGAAAGAAAGAGAGAGAGAGAGAACGGACAGCGCAAAGAAAAAGATCCAGATGTTCAGTAAATGGTGGAAATATGATTAACGAGAGAGTATCTGAGGAAAAAAAATACAAATGTATTTAATTACTCTCCGCAGAGAAAGGATAATTACAAAAAAAAATAAAAATAAAAATAAAAAATAAATAAAAATAAAAACCGAACAAAAAATGATAATACAACAAATGGGATTCTCCTGCAGCATAAGGTTAACTTAGTCTTTTATAATAAGAAGCTTATATAGGACTTATACTGTAGAGGTATTGTTGGCCTCGTATAATTTTGACTGAAATCATTATTATTGACATAATGAAATTATATGAAGTTCAAAACCGACAGATAAAATGCAACCAACTTAAGGTGTGCGTTACTTTAAAACCAAAATTGAAATGAGTTATATAAAATGAAAAGATTAAGGGAGATAGAAGCAAGACCAGCAGGGGAGACTACATGAATATCATTTACGATAAACGTATGAAAAGGCAAGCAAATATAGCTGGCTCTGGCTGAAAGGTCAAACGATATAACCTAGATTAATAATCAATGTAACTTAGAACACAGTAAGAGGAATAATGTTAAAAAGGGCGAAGATTAGATAAATGAAATCTATATAAATGTTACGTTTTGTTTTTTGTTTTTTGTTTTTCGATCCGTATTTATCAAAGACCAAGTGGGGGAAAAAAAAGAAAAGAAGAAAGAAGAGAAATTCATAAGAACAGCAAAAGTTGAATTCTTAAATTTGGACAAAATAAGAATATAATTTGAAAATGAATTGAATCTGGACAGAATAGCCAGAATTGATGAGTTACAGAAGACAGTGGAAAACTATGCCTCCAAGATTCTTTCCAAAGATCTTGAAATTTGAGGAGTTTTCTCTGAAACAAATTTCGAGAAACGATTACCAATGAAAATAGTTTTGATTAAAAGAAGTAATTACAGCAGTCCCAATAAAAAAAAGAAATACGAAAAACTGTCCTGACACGAACAACAAAACTTATGACCCCATTAAAATAGGAAAGAGAACGCAAAATAAAGACCAAGGCAGATACCAAAACGTAAGAAGGTTCATGTCGTAAAATAGACTACTAAATGACTCGATATAAACGATTCAGAAGACCGACCCGCCACTCCGATCCATGAATAATGCATCAGTTAACAAGACATCGGATGAGATATATACGGAGAGGCATGCACGGGACGGACGCTTAGGAGCTGAAGGGGCGTCATGAGTCGACCTGACACTTGCCACGGTTGGTGAATTGCCCTGTGGCAGTTTCGCATACACACACACACACACACACATACATATATACACATACACACACACATATATACACATACACACACATTCATACACACTCGAACCAGATAAGTAAAAAGAGATATAGTCATATGGCCATACCCATTGGGTACCTTACGGAAATGACAAACACAAAAGATAAAGTC
>BOPN01000274.1:514430-519430 GCA_017312705.2 Penaeus japonicus | reverse complement strand
ACTAATGGGTAGGTAAGGCATAAGTCTTACCTGGAGTCTACTGCTGATGGAGGTCACAGCCTCTCGGACGGCTTCTGTCACGTCCGAGAGGTCGTGGTTCACAGCGGCCTGAGGGTAGTCGTCGCTATCTAGACGATCTGACCTGAGGGAGGGAGAGGTATCTAGTCAGTGAGTTGTCGTTTATCTAAATCTTAGAATCGCATGATAGAGAAAATTCAAGGAAGTGGAAAGGGATGACTCAAACTTTCTTTAGGCAGTTGTGTAATTTCTCTTATAAGACAAAAACAAAAAACAAAAATAATAATAATAATAATAATAAAAAAAAATAATAATAAAATAATAACAGAAAAAAATAAGATAAAAATAGAATAAAAGAGCATGTTTAGAATGCCCCAATGTTCAATGTTTACGTTCAATCTGAAAACCTGAGTGACATGGCCTCAACAATAAATAAATTACAGCATCAAGCGAGCTACTTGGAAACGATCTATGATGGTACATTTCTTGCTGCGGTATTCTTCTGGGGCTGTCAATTGCATGATGAAAGATGTCACTATAGTTAAATGTTACAAAGAAGAGAAAAATAAAAGTATTGATCAGTTATAGAAACAATGCATGGAGACTAGATAGTAAACATACAGACAGACAGAAAGACACACAAACACAGAGAGAGAGAGAGAGAGAGAGAGAGAGAGAGAGAGAGAGAGAGAGAAAGAGAGAGAGAGAGAAAAAGAGAGAGAGAGAGAGAAGAAAGAAAGAGAGAGCAAGACAGATATATCAACCGGGTAAGCTGGCAGGGAAATACCAGCTTTAAACCTTTATATCGTATGAGATAAGCGGACAATTAACCACCATTAGCAAAGACCACGGTAGTAAGGTAGGCTTTTACAGGCTTTTACAGAGGAAGGTCGTGAGTCGTTTACAAGGCAAGAGGAGGGAGAGAGAAAGACAAAGATGAAGAGAAAGATAAAAGGGAGGACACAGAGTAAACATTACAAATGGGGAATGACATAGGAAATTACAATTCATAAACAAAAGGCGATGCATGAGCAAATAGAAAGAAGAATTGAAATAAAAATATAAAACAAAAGAGATGCTCAGTCGAAGGGAAAGGAAAAGCGAAAGCGAGATACGAAGAATAAACTAGAGGAAGCAAGGAATTTGATAAACAAAAGAGAATGAGAGAGAAGAGAGAACCAGACGAGTATGGAGGGGAGAATAAAGGAAGCAAGAGGAAATGAATGACTCCACAAAACATCAAGGGAACTGAAGTGGCTTGATAAAAGGAGGAGAAAGAGAGAGTCAAAGAGAAGCGAAGAAAAGGAAAAGAAAGAGAAAAAGATGGTGACATGAATGTAAATGTGTAATAAAAATATGAAGCACAGAGAGATGATGATGATGATGATGTTGAGGTTGATGATGATGATGATAATGATGATGATGGTGGTGGTGATGATACTGATGATGATGGTGGTCGTGGTCGTGATGATGATGATGATGATGAGGTTGATGATGAGGATGATGATAATGATGATGATGATGCTGAGGATGCTGAGGATGAGGATGAGGATGAGGATGAGGATAATGATGATGATGATAATGAGGATGATGATGATGGTAGTGGCGGGGATGATGGTGGTGGGGATGATAATGATGTTGATATTGATTATGATGATGATGACGTTGTTGTTGATGATGATAATAGTGATGTTAATGATGAGGATGATGTTGATGTTGATCTTGATGTTGGTGATATTGATGATGATTATGATAATAATGGTGATGATGAGGATGAGGATGAGGATGGTGATGATGATGATGAAGATGGGGAGGAGTAGGAGGATTATGATGAGGATAATGGTAATGATAATGATGACGATGATAAGGATGGTGATGGTGATGATGATGGTGATGATAATTATGATGACAATGATGATGAGGAAGAGGAGGAGCGCAAAATAGGAATAAAAGAAAAGACACTCCGATAGATATAGAACTAAAAAAAAGGCAAATGAAAGAAGAAGGAAAATGAGAAAAAAAAGAAAGTAAACAAGCAAAAAGGGGGAAGAAAATAAACATTGAGAATATAATAGCGAGGAATGAACAGAAAAAAGAGAAGAAAAGATATATAAAAAAGAAATAGTAAAGTAAAAAGAATTTTAAAAAAATGAAATAGAAGAAGGAAAAACACATATGGAGAAAACGAGGGAAAATCCGAATATAAAAAAGGTCAAGCCTGTGTGACCTTGTATAGTGAGGAGGATAAGAGGGGGAAAGGAGAAAAGAGGAGAAAGGGGAGGGAGGAGAGACAAGAGAAGAAATAGAGGAAGAGAAGTAACAATAAAAGAGAGAAAGGAAGGAAGAGAGACACGAGGAGTGATAAATGACGGAGGGAAGACACGAAGGAAAAAGGGAGAAGGGAGGAGAGGAAGGAAAAACACTAGGGAAAAGTGAGGAAGGGAGGGGGAGTACAGGGAGGGAGAAAAGAGGGAGAAATGGTATGGCAAGTCAAGAGGGAAGAAAGGGGAAGAGGAAAGGGACCTAAGAGGTGACAGGAATGGGCAGGTCATGGAGGAAAGGGAAAACGCGGGTAGAGGGGAGAGAAAGGGGACACACGAGGGGAGAGGGAAGAGGAATTGAACAGGACACACGAGGGGAGAGAGAAGAGGAAAAGGACGGGACACACGAGGGGAGAGAGAAGAGGAAAAGGACGGGACACACGAGGGGACGGGAAAGAGGAAGGTGACACACAAGGGGAGAAGGAAGAGGAGAGGGCCACACACGGGGAGAGAGAAGAGGCAGGGTCACACGAGGGGAGAGGGGAGAGGAAAGGGACAGGACACACGAGGGGAGAGGGGGAAGAGGAAGGGGACACTCGAGGGGAGAGGGGGAAGAGGAAGGGGACACTCGAGGGGAGAGGGGACAGGCAGCTCGTTGAGAGGTTAATCGTTATGCCTCATGGGGTCTCATTAGTGTCATGAGGCCTGGAGGGGAAAGGGACGGGTGAGGGGGAGAGTGGAGGAGGAAGGAAGGAGGAGGAGGAGAGGGGAGTAGGGAGGATAGCTGGAGGATGAGGATGAGGGGAATAGAGGAGGAAAATGAGGAGGAGGAGGAGGAGGAGGAGGAGGAGGAGGAGGGGAGCAGTCTTAAAGAGACGAGCGACAGATGGCTACGTCTCCAGACAGATGGCGGGAGATGGTGTTCCCAGGGTGTTAAAAAGGAGATTGGTTGAGAAGAGGGGAGGAGGGGAGGGGAAGGAAGGGGAGAAGGGAGATGAGGGGAGAGGCGAGGAGAGGAGAGGGGAAGGCAGATACTTGGCGTTGAAAAATAATATAAAGATGAAAATAAAAAGTAAAAGTTGGTGGAGAAAGAGAGAGATTATTATATTGAGGTAAATGCATTTCTGATATGAAAGTGTAGCAGTAACGAATATTTAGAGATAAGAAGAGAGACAAGAAGAAAAGAAAAGATGATAAAAATAATAAAAAATGAAAGGAAAGAAACCCTGGATAACATAAATCCAAAGTAGGAAACTAAAAGCAGGAAAAGTATCTTGTCGGCAAATTTCCCTGAGGGTTAACAAAAATCAACACATTCCGTTATAATAAGATGTTTGAACATTCTCTCTCTCTCTCTCTCTCTCTCTCTCTCTCTCTCTCTCTCTCTCTCTCTCTCTCTCTCTCTCTCTTTCTCCTTCTCTCTCTCTTATCTATAGATCTATCTATATATCTCTTCTTCTTATACTCTCTATCTCTCTCTCTCTCTCTCTCTCTCTCTCTCTCTCTATATATATATATATATATATATATATATATATATATATATATATATATATATATATATATATTTTTTTTTTTTTTTTTTTTTTTTTTTTTTTTTTTCTTACTCTGTTATTATCACACCGAAGCAAATTGATGAAAAAATTTCGATTGGAAGAGCAAGAGGAGGAAAAGGAGGAAGAGGAGATAAAAGGAGGAGGGCAGGGAGAAGTAGAATGAGGAGGAAGATGAGGAATAGAGGTAAAAGGAAAAGGATACAGAGAAGAAAGAAGAGGAGGATAAAAGAAGGAGGCAGAAATTGAGGAGAAAGAAGTAAAAGGAGGTGGAAAACAAGAAAAGGATAAATGAGGGAGAGGAAAATACCAGGAGGAGAAAGAGGAAAATGAAATGGAAGAGGAGAAGGAAGAAGATGAAAAAGAGGAAAAGGAACTAAAAGTTGGAGAAAAGGAGGGAGAGGATATAGAAGAAGAAGAGGAGGAGGAGAAGGATAAAGAATAAGAATAAGAAAGAAAATGAGAAGACCGAATAAAATACACACACAAAAAAAGAAAAGAATGAACGATGAGGCGGAGAGAAATGAAATACGAGCAGTAGCCACAGGAATAGGAAGAGAGAAAAGGAGAAGAAGAAGAAGAAAAAGAAAAAAAAAAAAAAATGGGAAGGAAAAAAATACAAAAAACAAGAGGGTGAAGAAGGGGAGGAGGAGAAGGATCTGGCAGTGCCATATCTCCTCGGGGTAATTAGTTATGATTTAAAAGAGCATTAAATCCTCCTGCATGAGAGATTTAATATGATCAGCGGAGACGAGGCGGCGCCGCTGAAGGGCTTCTTCCGCACACTTTTTTTTTTTTTTTTTTTTTTTTTTTGTCGCTTGCAAGGTTGAAAAATGGGAGAGGAAGAAGGTGGGGAGAGAGGGAGAATGAGGGGGATGAAGGAGATGCAAAGGGAGAGGGAGAGTGAGAGTAGAAGAAGGGAGAAAAGGTGGGGAGAGGGAGAATGAGGGGGATGAAGGAGATGCAAAGGGAGAGGGAGAGAAAGAATTGAAGAAGGGATAAAAATAGGTGGGGTGGGGGGGGGAGAGGGAGAGTTGAAGAAGGGAGAAGAAGAAGGTGGGGGAAGAGGGAGAATGAGGGGGATGAAGGAGATGCAAAGGGAGAGGGAGAGTAAGAGTTGAAGAAGGGAGAAAAGAAGGTGGGGAGAGAGGGAGAATGAGGGGGATGA
>BOPN01000274.1:486930-491930 GCA_017312705.2 Penaeus japonicus | reverse complement strand
AATAATGATAAGGTTGATGAAGAATGATAAATGACGTTATTATTAATATGACAATAGCGATAACGATATCTAGGATGAGGATGATTCATGATAATGAGTATGATAATGATAATGAGGATAATGATAATAAAGATGATGATTATGATAATAGTTTTGTATGTGTGTGTGTGTGTGTGTGTGTGTGTGTGTGTGTGTGTGTGTGTGTATGTCTTTGCGTGTGTCGTGATAACGAATCTACCGTAATGATGATAATAATGAAAATATTAATAACCAGAAGCATGAAAATAAAAATAAGAAGAACGAAAATAACTAAATACTAGATTTTACTATCAAAGTTGTACCGTCTTCGTACTAATCTAACAAGAAAAGAGTCGAGATATTCGAAGCTTTTAAGATGCAGATGAGATACTTTTTACACACAAAATAAATTGGATTTAAGTCCTAATTCAGCCAGATCATATACATAATCAATGGAGTATAAAATCAAAACGATTGCTCATGTATCATTACAGGATATAAAATCATTAACTATATTGACGGAGAGAGAAGTATTACCTTGGCCTTTTTAAAATTGGATTGGAGAAAAAAAAGATGGTATTATTTTAGAGAGGATAATAAAATTGGATAAACAAATAGTGAGTAAAAGAAAGGAAAAGGGGAATGTTGATGGAAAGGGATATATGGAAGAGGGGGTATGGAGAAGATAAGAGGAGGGAATTAAAAGAAATGATGGGGATGTTAATAACATAATTATGATAACTATGATAAGGATAATGATGATGATGATGATGACAATGTCAATAACAATATTGATGTAGAAAAGAATTACAAAAACAATGATGATAACTATAATATCATAACAATAAATAATAACGATAGTAATATTGATGATAACAATAATCGTGATGATAATGGTAATGCTGAAGATGATGATAGGGGACATTAAGTGGTGACGAATGATTAACGGAGAGAAAGAGAGAGAGAGTTTTCTCAAAGGCCAGGTGCAGAGAAGAGAAGATGATATGTAAATTAATGATAAAAAGTACAATATACTACATACACACACACACACACACACACACACACACACACACACACACACACATATATATATATATACATATATAGATAGATAGATAGATAAATAGATTGATTGAGAAAGAGAGAGAGAGACAGCCAGACAGACAGAGAGGGAGAGAGAGCACGTGTGTGTACACGTGTGTGTACACGTGTATGTGCACGTGTGTGTACATGTATATGTACCCGCGTGTGTGCACATGTGTGTACGCTTATACATTTATGCACGTAATTACATATACATGTTCAGTGTCGCTCGAGCGTTCCCCAAGTTCCCTCCAACACCCAAACACGACACAACCATTCACCCAGACCACCGAATATCCCTCATAGTATACACGATGAAGGACGACAGGTAATTAAAAGAATGGAATAAAATAAAAAGGTAGACCAGAAAAAAAAGAAGAGAGTAAAAAAGGCCGAAACTTCCCGTGATAGACAGCGCGGACTGATTAAACCGAACAGAGAACTTCCACAGCAACTTATCGCGAGGAATTAGGTGTGTGTGTGTGCGTGTATATATATGATATATTTATATATATACATACTGTATACATACAAACCCAAAATCATACAAGCACAGCACACGCGCACCTGTATCTATAAACAAACACACACGTATATACACACACGTAAACACACACACACGGATACTAACGCTGTGCTTACACTTCACCTTGTGTTTATCCCAAGGTCTTTCTCCTCATAACCACACGCCATTTCTAAATAGGCTTCAATATTTTCCTGTTTTCATTTACCATTCTAGTTGCTCTGTTTTATGTATGTCAAGAGTTTTCTGTTTGTATATATGTATTATTTTCTGGCTGTCTCTGTCTGTTTACTCTTTGTCTGTCTAATGATAATGATAGCAATGGTGATGTAGATCGTGATAATGATACTATTAAAGGTGATGATAATCATCATCATTACAAAAGTAATAATACTGCTTTTGTGGTATTACCACTAGTAAGGATATAGATAACAATAATGATGATAATGATTTGATAATGATAAGTGATAATGATAATAATGATGATAATGGTAATAATGGTAATGATAATGATGATGATAATAATAATAGTAATGATAAGAATGATATTTGTGATGATAATAATAATGATGGTAATAATAATAACAATAATATTAATGATAATAATAATGATTATGATAATAAAGATGATAGCGATAGTAAAAAAGGACATAATGACAATAATAACAATGAAAATGATGATAATAGCAAAAAAAATAATAACAACAATAATAATAATAATGATAATAATAGTAATGATGATGATACAATTATAATAATAATAATAATAATAATAATAATAATAATAATAATAATAATAATAATAGTAATAATAATTATCATTATTATTATTATTATTATCATTAGTATTATTATTATCATTAGTATTAATATAATAATAATTATAATGATAATGATATTGATCATGGTAGTAATGATAATGATATCAATAGAATTATAATAATAACAGTGATGATGATAATGATAATATCGATAATGATAACAGATAATATATAAAGATAATGACAATGATAAGAAAAGTAGTTATAGTAATATTGACAATGACAACAATAATTATAATGATAATAATAATGATAATTATAACAAAAGTAAAAACAATGAAAAAGTTGCATTAGAAATTATGATAATGTTTATGATAATAATAATAATAATGATAATAGTGATAATAATTACAGCAATAAAAATAATAATAACAAAAGTAATGAAGATGATTAGGATGATGATAATAACAATAGTTATGATGATAATAATAATGATGGTAATGATAATGATAGTAACGATAATGATAAGCAACAATAATGATAATTATTGTAAAGATAATGATAGTGATGATAACAATAAATATAATAATGATAATAATAATCATAATGATTAGTGTAATGATGATAATAATAACAATAATAATAACATTGATAATAATAAGCATAATAATCATTAAGATAATAATAAAGTTACTCAATCATACAATATGAGATCTATAATTGACGCAATTCAGTATTGTAATTTCATCAAATTTGCATAATTCTGATGAAGATGTAACATAGAAATGTCTATTATTTTCCTGGCATAATGAGATAATCTATTAGTGTTCATGTTAACTTTCTACAATAACAACGTAAACAATTAATATCAATAAAGATGATAATTATAATCCTAACTACAGTGATAATAATCATAGTAATGATGATTATGATAATGATATTAATAATAATGTGATGATAATTATAATGATAATGATTTTACAGATTATGATAATAATGATAATGATGATAATAATAATGATATTGATAACAGTAATAATAATGAGATTAATAATAATAATATAATGATAATGATAACAATAATGATGATGTTTAGAAAATAATGACAATAGCAACAATAGTAACAATGGTAATAATGATAATGACAATGATAGCAATAGTAATAATAATAATGACTAAAACAATGATGATAATGATGAATATATTAATGATGATAATTATGATCATGGTGCTGATAATGATGATAATGATAATAGTGATATCACTAATAAAGACAACAAAAACTAATTATAAACATCAAATGATAATACAATAATAATGATAATATTCATGAGGAAGGCCAAAGTTCCTCCAGACTTCTCAACAACAAGAACAAAAAAAATAATAATAATAAAGAAAAAAAAAAAAAAAAAAAGTGACGCCGAAGATACTAGTGATAATAAACAAGATCAGATTAGCCTTAAAAGCCTCCTTGGTAGTGGCCTGACGCGGCTATTTGGCTTTGACATATGGGCAAACATGCTTCGAGATTATTGGTGGCCATGTAGGAATGTGTGTGCGTGGCTGTTGTGTGTGTGTGTGGGGGGGGGGGGAGGAGAGGGGATGTGTGTGGATGGGAGGGATGGAGGGAGGGAAGGAGGGAGGGAGGGAGGGAGGGTGGGAGGGAGGGAAGGAGAGGGAATGTGTGTGGAAGGGAGGGAGGGAGGGAGGGGAGGATGTGTGTCAGGTGGGAAGGGGGAGGGAGGGGGGGAGTGTGTCGGACGGGGGGTGGGGGTTGTTTGTTGGGGGAGGTTGTGTGTGTTTGTATGTGTGTGTGTGTTATTATGTGTGTGGGAGTGTGCTATTGTGTATGTGTGTGTCAGTGTGTGTGTGTGTGTGGATGTGTGTGTTTGTATACGTGCATGAGTACTTATATGTTAGTGTTTGTGCATGCAAGACTTACTGTTTTTAACATTTACTTTCATTAAGGCGTGTAGCATGGGGCTCGTCAACAAATGCACGAGGTAACATGCGAGGATAAATTTCAATACAGTTTCTTAATGGATGTCTTTATTCGGCAGTTCAAGGTCGGAGACTCCAGATCGGGAGCAGATATCAAGGGACAAAAAATATATATACAATTCCTTCAGCCTCTCGTATAACCTTTGGCAATTTAGTGTTAATTAAAGCAAGAAATGAAGCCGAAGAAAGACAATACCGAAGGACTGCTCACCTCGTAAAATATCGTCTTTTATACTTTTTTTATCTACTTTTTCCTTCCGTTCTTTTCGTTGTTTCGTAAATTAATGAGACTTCCTTCTTTAAGGATAAAGATCTTTGAGCACCCTATAATCCCCTTCCCTCTCCTTCCCCGCCCCATAACAATGGCCTCTTGCCCTTTTCTCGCTCGCCATTAGCAGCAAATCCCGCCCACAGAAGCGCCCCGAGACATTAACAAACAATAGAGATATTAGCCATGTTGGCGGAGAACCACAAGCTTCTTCAGTGTCACCCTCCGTGACGGTGCACAACCGATCTCCTCAGAAGCCGTCGCCTGCAAGCGAAACTCACCTTTTCTGCAGGGCGTCCGAAGACCCATTTTCCTCTCCTAATTGGCCTTCCCCGTAGGTTTA
>BOPN01000274.1:471930-474430 GCA_017312705.2 Penaeus japonicus | reverse complement strand
GTATATTTCTCTCGATATATTTCTGCTCACTGCCATTTTCATTCCCATCATGAGTATTTCCTTCCCTCTCTCTCTCCCCCCCTCTCTCTCTCTTTCACCACATCTCCCCCTCTTTTTCCTCCTCCCTCTATCTCCTCCTCCACCATCTCTCTCACATTCTTTCTCTCTCCTCCTTCCTTTCTCTGCTTCTAAATCTCTCTTTTCATTCTCACTCTCTCACCTCCCTCTATCTTCCTCTCCCTCTCTCTCTCTTACACCCCCCCCCCCTCTACTTTCTTCTCCCTCTCTCTCTCTCTTACCTCCTCCCCCTCTCTAATCTTCTCCTTCCCCCTCACTCCTCCCTCTCTATCCTCCTTCTCCTTCTCTCTCCCCCTTCTCCCTCATTCCCTCCCCTTCCCTTTCTTTCCTCATTACTCTCCCTCCTCCTTTACCTTCTATCTCCCCTCCTCCCTTTCATTCGTCCTCCTCACTCTCTCCTCCTCCCCCCTGTCCCTCCACCTCCTCCTACTCCCCCATTTCTACTTGTCATCCATATTTCTGTCTCTTCATTCAACACACATTCTCCCCCTCTTATCAGTCCTCCAAGATCTCATTTGTCCCAGTGTCATTACTCACCTCCTTTCCCTCGTAGATTTTCTGCTTCTTACTTTCTTATACTTTCTTATCTTAATTCCATTTGCTTGTCTGTGTCTATGGGTTTACTTCTTTCTCTTTTCTTATATCATCATCATCTCTCTCTCTCTCTCTCTCTCTCTCTCTCTCTCTCTCTCTCTCTCTCTCTCTTGCTCTTTTTCTCTCTGTATCTATATATCTACCTATCTATCTGTGTACCTAGCTATCTATTTACCTATCTATATTCTCTCTCTCTCTCTCTCTCTCTCTCTCTTCCGCAAAAAACACACACATCCCCCTTACTCCGTCTGTCCCTCATCAGTTTTATCCGCATCCCAGTGTGTCATCGCCTTCCAATATGGCAGGCTGTGACACCGAACGAGGATAAATCTGCCTTCATACTCATCCAGCGCATCGGAACTTATCCCGCGGAATTTCTGAACAAGTCTTGGCAACTTCCTCGAGTACCACGGCGACGTAGTGGCTCGTCTTCTCGTGTAAAATGCGATAGAAATGGTCGACTCCTTCACACCAACACCGTGGCTTACATTATCACAGTGGCATCTTAAACTCGCGCCGGTATTGTAAACAAAACGGACTTTCGAATAATCTGGGGACACGTGCCGCCCTAATAAACATAAGCAAATGTCTGAGGAAGTTACTTGTGGAGAGAAATATGTCGTGTATTTAGGTGATTCGGTCCCATAGATCACATGTTCTGTCATTACTTATTATCCTTTTTTTTATAACACAATGCAAAGTGTTTCGTAGCTTAACCACAACATTTTCGTACTCTAACTTATTCTTCTATCATCACATCACAACACTTTTATCTATCACCACATGATTATAGTACTTATATCTACCATTACATTCCATTATCTATCATCACATCCCTCTCTCTATCTTCACATCCCTTCTATCTATTATCACATCACTTCTATCCATTATTACATCATCACACCACTTCTATCTAACATCACATCCCTCCCATCTATTATCACACCATTTCTATCGACCATCACATCCCTTCTATCCATCATCCCATCACCACACCTCTTCTACCTACCATCACATCCCTTCTATCCATCACCACATCACCACACCTCTTCTACCTACCACCACATCCCTTCTATCCATCATCACACCACTTCCACCTACCATCACATCCCCTCGATCCATCACCACATCCTCCCGTTAACCTATTCCAGCATCATTAGTCCTCTTCTCTTCACACTCCCTGCACTATTCCTACCAGACCAACCAAGCGTAACCACAGCCCCCAATAACGCAGACCTGCTACCACTCCAACCACCACTTCCACTACCACAACGACAACAGCTACCACAACAATAGCACTTTGCGTTTGATAATGTGACGGCGGCGATATCGTCTCCGCTGGCGTGACACAAGACAGAGCTATGACACGTCCATCACTTAGCGTCGGTATTCCCCACGTCGGGCAATAGACGGATCACCCTTACCTACTACCGACTCCCCGCGGCACTTATCTTAGTGACTCTATAAAACGACCAACGACGTTTATGGCATAGTTTCGGGGCCTTGAGTTACCCCCCCACCGTCTCCCCCCCCCCCAATCCCACTATCCCCGCCTGTGCCCCCTCTCCCCCCTCCTCCCCTCCCCCCTGCGAAAACTCTGCTGTTGCTTGGGAAGAGCGTCTAAGAATGAAGGAGGGGGGGTCTGGGGAAGTAGTTACGAGACGGTGGGGGTGGGGGTAGGAATAGTTATAAGCAGGGAAGAGGGTAGAGGATAAGGGGGAGGGGGGAGGGGTCCCATGCGACAGGGAAATTAGTTAGGTGAAGGTTTTGGGGTGGGGGGGGGGGGGTAGTAGTTATGAGTAGGGAAGAGGGGAAAAGTGGGAAGAGA
>BOPN01000274.1:399430-409430 GCA_017312705.2 Penaeus japonicus | reverse complement strand
CAAACATTTCTTGTTATGGTACATGAAAAAACATATATGTATACATATATTTCAATGCTCCTAAATTATTAGATTGGGGAACAGAAAGAGAAGGAAAAATACGACGGGCTTTTGACGAATGGGCTCGCAGGTTCCAGCACATTCTAGAAAAAAAAACGGAGAATATTCATCCGTTTCCTGTGATGAATAAACTTGTCCATGCTTCATCCCCGCTGGTCATTTTGTGAAAAAATAAATAAATAAATAAAATAAAATAAAATAAAATGAGGTGTTGAATCGTATTTATTCGAGAACCTGAATCATAATTCGAGCTTTCCTCCCAAGGGGATTAGAGGAAGAGAGAAAATAGTAAATTAAAGAGAGAAAGAAAAAAAAAGAAAGAAAAAATAACTAGAAATGTTGGAAATTGATGAATGAAAGGATGAGAGAGTAATGAATTCAAACTAGAAATTTATGGAATAATAATGGAAATAATGGAAATAACAAATGTAAACTATAATAATAAATAATAAACAAATAATAGAAACTAAAGTAAAAAGAATAAATTCGAAAAAGAAAGAGAGGAAAAGAATGAACTACACCTCAAACTGAAGAGAAGACTCAAAACAGAATATAAAAAGTATTTTATTCAAAACAGAGAAATTGGGTTGGTTGTACCTTGGGGTAATCAAGAGGGTGGAGGCACACCTTGACAACCAAGCCACGATTGATTGATGAATGCAACATACCAAGGTCCCGTGCATGACGTCACGCAGTCTTATATGGCATTGGAGGGAAGGAAACCTCTCTCTCTTTATCTATCTAACTATTCATATATCAATCTCACTTATTCACTTATTCTCTCTCTCTCTCTCTCTCTCTCTCTCTCTCTCTCTCTCTCTCTCTCTCTCTCTCTCTCTCTCTCTCTCTCTCTCTCTCTCTCTATCTATCTATCTCTCTCTCTCTCACTCTCTCTCTTTAGCTGTCTATCTATATATCTATTTAGTTGTCTGTTTCTCTGTCTTTCTCTTTTTATAGAATCTTCAGGAATAGATAACACAGGAAAGACTATGGTCGAACAGATGGAAGAGAAAAGATGCATGACTTTGCATATTCATGATGAGGGTTTTCTAGAGATATCTGAATATGACTTCATGGCACTGCCTGCTCTGAAATATATGTACCTAAATGTCAGTTATCTATCTTCTTTTTTTATATCTATTTGTATTTTTTCTTGTAGAAAAAAAATGTTGAGGCAAAACAGTTCTATCCCCACGTTAATTTTGTTTCAAAGTCTCGAAATAAAAATGCATTAGTGCATTAGTGTTTAGATTGTGTAGGCCTACTTACGAAAAAAGGAAACGAAAAACGTAGCATAAAAAAACAAAACCACGTGACGACATCACCGCCCCGCCTACCTGCGCACTAATTAGCACTCTCTTTCTCAAGCATAATTAGGAACTAATTGATCCATAAGGGGAACTACAACCCGCGTGGGACCTATGACAAAGAACAAACGAAAGATAAGCTATATTTGAAAGAACTCCTGATGATAGATAAACAACATTCACAAGCTATTGCGATAGCCATGAAGGTCAAAAGTTTAATGACTGTTTCATGTCTTTATTTGTTCATTCATTCACTGATTCTCGGTAGAATCACTTAATTTCTTATCCATTCGTGTATCTATAGTTAATTTACTTATTAGTGATTTATTTCTGTGTCACTAATCTACTGCTCAATATTTAATTGAGTAAATGGAATTACATGCTTTTCATCTTTTTATTTATTCATATCATATTCTGTTTTGGTTGCTTAGTTAGACATTTTGCTATCATCATTTTCATGATTATTACCTTTCTTCATATTTTGTTATCATTACTGTCTTTTTTATCATCATTATTGTTATGATCGTTATCCTCATTATAATCATTATTATTATTATCACTATTATCACCATATTACAATTACTATTATCATTATCATCATTATTATCATCATTATTATTATTATTATTATTATTATCATTATCATTACTATTATTATTATCATCATCATAATCATAATTATCATAATCATCATCATTATTATTATTATTACTATTATCATTATCATTATCATTATTATTATTATCATTATCATTATTATCTTTACCATTATTATTATTATCATTAATATTATTACTATTATTGTTGTTGTTGCTATTATTATTATTATTATTATTATTATTATTATTATTATTATCATTATTATCATTATTATCATTATTATTATCATCATCATTATTACTATCATCATTGTCAAAATCATTAGTAGCAGTAGTAGTGGTGGTAGTAGTAGTGTCATTTTCATTATTGCTATTATTACCATTATCATAAAAAAAAGAAAAAATCACAATGATAACTATCATCCTTATCATCAATATCATTATCATCCCTTATTTGTAATCATCCTCTACCAATTCTCTTTCCAAAAATAAAAGACAAACCGGGAAGAGGGGTGAACCGCGGACGTCATCGTAGCGGTATCTCGGTGATCTGACTTTTGTTAATTTAAAAGTTTTTCGCTTCAGTGGAATGTTCTCGAAGACTCGGAGATAAAGTGATGAAGATGCTGATTCTCCTTTTGTGTTGTTTTATAAGAGAGAGGTAGAAAATGGATGACTGTTGATAGGTGATAGAGGTAGATGTTGAGAAAGGATGATAAAGTAATTGTCTGTATTATCATTATTGTAATATTGTTGTTCGTTTTGATATTAGTATTAACATGATCAGGATATAAACTGTTGTGGCTACGACTACTATTACTAATAATAACAAAAATTTAAGATAATAGTAATGGTATAAAAATCAGTAACGAAGGAGAATAAATATAAAAAGAAAAATAAATACAAGGATATCTGTAGAAAGGTAAAAAAAAAAAAAATCATGATATTGGAGTAATCACACCTTTAAGTTCAACGGTTCTACACGGAAGAACAAAGAGAAAGAAAGAAAGAAGGAATAAAAGAAAGAAAGAAAGAAGAAGGCAGAGAGAAAAGGAAAGAAAGGAGAAGGCAGAGAGAAAAAAAGGAAAAGAAGGAAGAAAGAATAAGACGAAATAAGAAAGAAAAAAAAGAAGAAAGAAAGAAAGACTAAGAAACAAACGGAAGAAATAAAGGAAAAAAAAAACTTTAACCGCTTTCATTTGGCCAAACCTGAAGCTGGTTAGTCTGGTAATTTGCATAATAATGACGTCATATACCTGACCCATTTGCACTTTTTCTGATTCTTGTTCGTTTCTTCTTCGTTATTCTATTTTTCTTCTTTTTCTGATTCTATTTTTATATTTATGTTCGTATTTTTTCTATTGTAGGCTACTTTTTTCCTTGGTTGCCTATTAGTTCAGTTATATAAGTATACACACACATGCACACACACACATATATATATATATATATGTATGTGTGTGTGTGTGTGTATGTATATATATATATATATATATATATATATATATATATATATATATATATATATGTGTGTGTGTGTGTGTGTGTGTGTGTGTGTATGTGTGTGTGTGTGTGTGTGTGTGTGTGTGTGTGTGTGTGTGTGTCTGTTTCTCTCTCTCCCTCCTCTCTCTCTCTCTCTCTCTCTCTCTCTCTCTCTCTCTCTCTCTCTCTCTCTCTCTCTCTCTCTCTCTCTCTCTCTCTCTCTCTCTCTCTCTCTCTCTCTCTCTCTCTCTCTCTCTCTCTCTCTCTCTCTCTCTCTCTCTCTCTCTCTCTCTCTGGCATTTACTTTCTTTACTAAGCAGTCTCTCTTTTCTTCCTTACATTGTCTTCCGTCCTTATTGCCCTATAAAATATTTCGTTTAAACAGTTATTGATTTTGATTATCATATACTCCATTATTTTATATACAACATTCTGATTGCCCTGCAAAATATTCACCCCCTTTTTGTACACAATATTCTGTTTTATTTCCTATTATTTCTTCTATAAAATATACCAGTTACTTTTTTCTCCACAACATTTCCTATATCTCATTCTATTCTCTTTTATCCGCAAGACTTCCCTTCTACACTGTCCTACTAAACACTCACTCTTCTCTTCTAAACACCATTTTCTTCAATCTTCGTTGTGCTATTTCTTCTTCGTCCCCTTCTTTGCCACCGCGACCTGCTGGGCGCCCTTAATCAAGATGATATCAAGTGACTGTTGTGATTCTCGCGGCGACAGCTTCAGCGTCTTCGCTTTTGGTTGCGGAGACCTTGCCAGACAGGCCCTGAGTGGCGGGTGACAACATATTGATGAGCATGTCACTTATCGGGGAATGAGAGAAAGGGGGGGAGGGGGAGGGGGAGGGGGAGGGAAGGAGAGGGGAGGGAGGGGGGATGGGGTGAGGGAGTTAGGGAGGGAGGGAGGGAGGGAGAGGGAGGGAGGGAGAGGAGGGAGGGAGAGGGAAGGAGAAAAAGAGAGAAAGAGAGAAAGAAAGAGAGAGAAAGAAAAAGAGAGAAAGAGAGAGAGAGAAAGAGAGAAAGAAAGAAAGAGAGAGAGAGAGAGAGAGAGAGAGAGAGAGAGAAAGAAAGAGAGAGAGAGAGAGAGAGAGAGAGAGAGAGAGAAAGAAAGATAGAGAAACAGAGAGAAAGAAAGAAAGAAAAAGAGAGAGAGATAGAGAGAATAAAGATAAAGATAACAAAGGGTTAGAAAGAAATGAGAGAGGGGAAAACTGTTAAAAAAAAAGAAAAGGAGAGAAACAAAACAAAAAAAGACAAGAGAAAGAAATTGCACAAGACAAATACTTAAAAAAAGAAAGAATATAAAACAACATTAATCCAAACAAATGCATACTAAAACACCACCTAATCACCACTGATACACAGACTGAAGAAAAAAGACAAGTTGACTCGGGAAATCAACTAATTAATTCTCCGAAGCGAATAGCACTTCTGAGAAAGAAACAAAAACGATTGTTGCAAAGACGCTGGCGAACAAAGGAGATGGAGACGAAGATAACGAAGAGATGAAAGGATAAATTAGGAAACAATAAACCTCGACTAGTGAGTAAGAGAGAGAGAGAGAGAGAGAGAGAGAGAGAGAGAGAGAGAGAGAGAGAGTGAGAGAATGAGTGGAGAGAGAGAGAAAGGAAGAGAGAGACAGAGGGAGTGAAAGAGATTGAGTATGAGGGAGAGAAAGATAGATAAAGATAGAGAAAGCAAGGAAGAGAGAGAGATAGAGAGGGAAAGAGGGAAAGAGGGACATAGAGAGAGACATAGAGAAAGAGAGAAAGAGAAAGAGAGAGAGAGAGAGAGAGAGAGAGAGAGAGAGAGAGAGAGAGAGAGAGAGAGAGAGAGAGAGAGAGAGAGAGAGAGAGAGAGAGAGAGAGAGAGAGAGAGAGAGAGAGAGAGAGAGAGAGAGAGAGAGAGGGTGAGAGAGAGAGAGAGAGAGAGAGAGAGAGAGAGAGAGAGAGAGAGAGAGAGAGAGAGAGAGAGAGAGAGAGAGAGAGAGAGAGAGTGTGTGTGTGTGAGAGAGAGAGAGAGAGAGAGAGAGAGAGAGAGAGAGAGAGAGAGAGAGAGAGAGAGAGAGAGAGAGAGAGAGAGAGAGAGAGAGAAAGAGAGAGAGAGAGAGATTCTAAGATTAAGTAAAATCAGAAATATAGGAAAAGAAAGGAAAAGTGTATGAGGAAGAGAAGGAATATCGTGAAGGAAGATGTTAATCAAAAAGACATGAAAATTCATAATTGAAATAGAAACGAAACCAAATAAAACAAAGAGAATTTGGAATTAAAAAGAAGTGAGAAAAGGGGGTTGTACATTAAAAGAGAGATAGAGAGAAGTAGGGGAGAAAAATATATATATTAATATGTATATATATATATATATATATATATATATATATATATATATATATATATATGTATATATTTTTATATATATATATATATATATATATATATATATATATATATATATATATATATATATATATATATATATGTACATATATATATATATATATATATATATATATATATATATATATATATATATATATATATATATATATATATATGACAAGATTTTCTTTGGCCCCTAACCAACACTTCAAAGATACACATTTGTGATAAAATACCGAAAGAAAGTCAATCTTCAACACTTTAAACATGTTTTTCGTTGTTCTTTGAAGAAGCAAAACAGAGAGATAAAGAACAAAGGTAAATAAACTGTAGAATGCTACAAATATGGGTGATAATTTAGTAAAAGAGATGATAGTAATAAATAGTACTGATGATAACTATAAAAATGATTATAACAATTAGAATAATGATAATAATAATAATGAAAATAGTCACGATGATAAAAATAATAATGATGGTATGGATATTGATGATAATGATAATCATAATAATAATAATGTAAAGTAAACAAAATAGTAACAATAAAAACAATGATAATAAGAAACAAAATTAAGAATGATGATAACAATGCTGATACTTATGATAATGATGATGAGGACAACAATAATGATGACGTTAATGGTAACGATACTATTGATGAAAATTATCAGGAAAAAGACAGAATGGGGAATAAAACAAAATATGAAAGGAAAGAAAAACAAGGCTGACAATAAATAATAAGCAACAATAATAACAATAAATGAAGGATTAAATACGTAAAAAAATAGATAAACAAAACAGATAAACAAATGAATACATAAACAAAACATTTAAACAAACAAATAAACATAATATAAACAAACAAACAAACAAATAAACATAATATAAACAAACAAACAAACAAATAAACAAACAAATCAACAAATGACAAAAAAAATCACAGTAACCGGTCCCCAACTACAGCGAAACAGGACGCCCACGGGGATCAAGTGGGCGGCGTAGAGTGGTCAGGTAGGCGAGGGTTCGAAGGTAGTTGACACGGTAGATAACACGCGATAACACCCGCCCATTACACGCCCACATACACGCACTCTCATACAGAAATACATACTTCTGAAAGAGAAGAAGATGATGATGATGAAAAGGAGTAGGAGGAAGAAGAAGAATAAGAAGCAGAAGAAGAAGAATTAAATGAGAAGGAATAAGAAGAAAAGGGAAAAAGGAAGGAAGGAAGGAAGAGGAGAAGGAAGAAGAAGAAGAAGAAGGAGAAGAAGAAGAAGAAGCAGAAGAAAAATTTAATGAGAAGGAACAAGATGAAGAAGGAAAAGGGAAGGAAGGAAGGAGGAAGAAGAAGAAGAAGAAGAAGAAGAAGAAGAAGAAGAAGAAGAAGAAGGAGGAGGAGGAAGAGGAGAAGAAGAAGAAGAAGAAGAAGAAGAAGAAGAAGAAGAAGGAGGAGGAGGAGGAGGAGAAGCAGAAGAAGAAGAAAAACTAAATGAGAAGGAATAAGAAGAACAAAGAAAAGGGAAGGTAGAAGAAGAAGAAAGGAAGGAAAGAAGAAGAAGAAGAAAGGAAGGCAAGAAGAAGACGAAAGGAAGGAAGGAAGGAGAGAGAGAGAGAGAATGAAAGCACCAGCAATAAACGTTCCACGGCGCCTTGAAGAGATCTCTCCTCCTCGCAGACCGGAATTTCTTTTACAAGCGTGAAATATCTTCTTGAAATATTTTCTCCTCGGTACGACATCTGTGGTGAAGATGTTGGAAAAGGAAGCCGTAAGATTTTTGAGAACTGTTATTGTTTTTGTTTTTTTCTCGATGCTTTCTGTTCTCTTTTATTTTGTGCGTTTTCATAATAGACTGGTGTCGCTGCTGGAGGAATGCGAGATTTTTTTTCTTCAAATATGCTGTCTTCTTTGTATTTTTTTTTATTTAAGATGATTATATCTCATGGTGTTTCTTATTCAAGTGATATGTATTAAGTATAGGAATATTGATTGTTAATAAGTGCACTAACACATGACATCGTTGGCAATATATATATTTTTTTTTCCCATTCAAGTTTCTTTATCTTATTTATTTCATTTCACTTTTCATCTGCATTCTTTCAAGACGTCTTTTGTGTGACCCGTCAACCTTGATCTCGGTATAGATATTATCGCATTTATTTTTTTCTTATCACTTATTTCTACGAGTTTACTTTCCCGTTCCCGTGTTACGTCACCCAAGCCAGCCGGCTAACGTGAGCTGTGATTGGTGGAACGAGTTAAAAGGACCTTGTATCAGAGACTCATACGGACCAATCACACTCTCGTTTAGAAATGTCTTGTCTATAAGCCGTCCTCTGATTCGTTCAACTAACGGAAGTAGACGAGCCACGCCCTAGACCTGATCCAATCACATGTATTGGAATTAATGGAATGATATTAGAGATATGGCGATGTGAACTGACACTTGGGATATCAGATGTCGAACTTACAAAAGAAAAAACGAACGAATTTCAAACAAGCTGTTTCTGCGTTTGATTCTATAACGATCTAACAACTCGCGTTCGTAAGCAAGAATACGAGTCGTTTGCCGGTATTTGCAAACGTGCGTATGTGATTATGTAAACGTGCGCCTGTTG
Organism: Penaeus japonicus; assembly: GCA_017312705.2. NCBI lineage: Eukaryota > Metazoa > Arthropoda > Malacostraca > Decapoda > Penaeidae > Penaeus > Penaeus japonicus. Next base: position 400,962 of record BOPN01000274.1, on the reverse strand, counting down.
GTGTATTTGTCTGGAGCTTGAAAATTTCATGAACAAACAGACAAGGTCCCCAACTTTTTATCTAATTTTTTCACATCTTTTCATTTCATTTTTTTTTATTTCTCTCTCTCTTTTTCTTTAGAATCAAACAAGCTAAATACATGGGATGTAAGAGCAAGCAACACGGGTTCAAAGTGGACCCATTGCCGTCGCGGAAATGAAAGAAAAAGCTGACGAGGACGAAAAGCAGCGAGTCCGAACAATAACATTCTAAGGTCGGACATGGCCTTAAAAATCCCCTAATATTACGTAAGTTTAGTCGATCAGAGAAAGCAGGTGGAGGTTGGGGGGGGGGGGGGTGAAAAGCAGGGGTTGAGGTCAGGTTGGAAATAGAGGGGAGGGAACGAGGAGAAGGGAGGAGAAATAGAGTATGCTAATAAAAAAAATGGGACAGAGACAGAGAGAGAAAGAGAATGAGAGAGAGAGAGAGAGAGAAAGAAAGAGAAAAGAGATAGAGGTATCATAGAAATAGGGGACAGCGAAAGAATAGAAAAAAAAAGTCCGAGGACAAGAGAGAAAGAAAAAAATAAGGGAAACCCAAGTAACACCATCACGTGCTTTACATTCCATAAAACTCTACGTTCACCTTGAGGGGAATCCAAGCGCTTCTGTGTGATACCCGATCCTGCCTTGGCGATGCTCAGGTGGCCTAGGATGGGTATTGAGGGGGAGGTGAGGGGGGGGGGGGGAGAGGGTCCAATGAAGGAGAGGAGAGGAGGAAAGAGAAGTGGAAGAAACGAGACAGGAGAGGAGTGGAGAGAGATGGCTTAGTGCGGCCGGGAGGGAGAGGTGGAACAAGAGGAAAATAAAAAGTGGATAGAATATAGAGGGGAGAGGTGATTGGAGTGAATAGAGGACAGATGAATGGAAAGGGGGGGGGAGGTAGGTGGTGGCCGCGTGTGGGCGGGAGACAGAGAGGAGAGGTGGGTGGAGAAGAGGGTTTGAAGTGGATAGAGAGGAGAGGGGAGAGGTGGATGGATAGAATAGGTAACAGATAGGTGGAGAAGCGGAAGTTAGTGGAGGGAGGGAGAGAAGAGAGGTGGTTGGAAAGAAAGGTTAAAAATGGATAGAGAGGAGAGGGATGAAGTGGATAAAGGGGTGAGGGGATAGATGGATGAAGCGAGCGAATGAGGTGGAAGAAGTAGACGAGGAAGAGAGGAGGAGGAGGAGGAGGAGGGGCGAATGAGGTGGAAGAAGTAGACGAGGAAGAGAGGAGGAGGAGGAGGATAGGAAAGGGTTAGATCATGGCCCCAACCGTCGCATTCGTGCATGAACTATTTTTTTCCCCATCTCCTCTTTTGATAATATCGACACGACATTAGAATTAACAGCTGTGTTGTCGGACATCAACTAGAATGGATGGCCGTATTTTGCGAACGCGAACAGAGGATAAAAAGCTTTACTAACATCGCGTTTGTACACGAATTTATGTTTTCCTCGTTTGCAAATGGTGGTTGTGTAGCTCTGCCATCCATTATAGGTTGTCAAACATA
>BOPN01000274.1:366930-369430 GCA_017312705.2 Penaeus japonicus | reverse complement strand
TCGCCCGGGAGAGTGAGGGAGACGGGGGGAGGGGGGGGGGGGGTTAAAGAGATCGCGGGGAGGGAGGAGGATGGGGGAGGGTGTATCAATAGAAATCTTCTGGGTGTTGTACGTGTGTTAGAATACTGTATGTTGACTTTTTATGATGGTGATGTGTGTGTCTGAGACTTGACATTATGTGCATTTGTTTGTATACATTCACACACGTAAACGATTCATAATATATGCGCCCGCGCCTGTGTCTCTCTTTTATACGCTTTTAAGTGGGTATGAATGTAAGTAGGAGTATGATGAATGTCATCAGTGTAAATATGATGTAAATAAGTGTGAGTTTAAGTTTGAGAGCTAGTAATATGAGGGTAAGTATATGCAATATGAGTATTAAAATTAAGCATGAGTGTAAGTCTACGTATGATCAATAAATATAAGTATGATTGGTGTATCTAATAGCATGAACATAAGTGTATGCATGAGTATAAATATGATTATGATCAGACGTAGGTTTCACATGATCCCGACCCGTGCCTGACATGACGTCTGATGCATCGATCTGGTCACACCCTTGGACCTGGGCGAGCCATCACGTACGCAACTGCATATCGCTGTAGTTCGCGTGCATCGAGGGGCAGTGGGGGCGAGAGGGAGAGAGGGAGGGCGAGAGGGAGGGAGAGAGGGAGGGAGGGGGGTGGGAGAGGGAGGGAGAGGGTTGGGAGAGGGAGGGATAGAGTGAGGGAGAGGGAGGAAGGGGGGTGAGAGGGAGGGAGAGGGGTGGGAGAGGGAGGGATAGAGGGAGGGAGGGGGGTGGGAGAGGGAGGGAGGGGGGGAGAGGGAGGAAGGGAGGGAGAGAGAGGAAGGGAGGGAGGGGGAGGGAGGGGGAGGAAGGGATGAAGGGAGGGAGAGGGGGGAAGGGAGGGAGGGGGGGTTGAGAAAGGTAGGTATGGCAGGGTGGGTTGGGAGAGGGAGGAAGGGAGGAAGGGATGGAGGGATGGATAGACGGAGGAAGGGAGGTAGGAGAGGGTGGGGGGAGAGGGAGGGAGGGGGGAGAGGGAGGAAGGGAGGGAGAGGGAGGAAGGGAGGGAGAGGGAGGAAGGGAGGTAGGAGAGGGTGGGTTCGGAGAGGGAGGAAGGGAGGTAGGGAGGTAGGGGAGGGTGGGTTGGGAGAGGGAGGAAGGGAGGTAGGAGAGGGTGGGTTGGGAGAGGGAGGAAGGGAGGTAGGGGAGGGTGGGTTGGGAGAGGGAGGAAGGGAGGGAGGGTGTGATAAAAGGAGGGAAGGAGGGTGGGAGGGAGTGAGGGAGTGAAGGAGGGTGGGAAAGGAAGGAAGTAGGTTGGGAGGGAGGGAGGGAGGGAGATGAAAAAGATAAGAGAAAAGAGAAGAGAAAAGAAGAGAGAAATGAGAGAGAGAGAGAGAGAGAGAGAGAGAGAGAGAGAGAGAGAGAGAGAGAGAGAGAGAGAGAGAGAGAGAGAGAGAGAGAGAGAGAGAGAGAGAGAGAGAGAGAGAGAGAAGAGAAAACCAGACAAACAGACAGAGAGGCAGGCATCCAGAAGAAAAAAAACGAAAGAAAGAGAGAGAGAAGGAGAGAGACCGAATGAGACAGACAAACAGAAAGTCGGGGGAAAGACCGAGGGAGAGAGGGAAGGAGCCACAGATGGGATAGCGACAAGTCATGTTCTGTTATACGTGAAAATAAAACCGTCATCAGTATTAATTATTCACAGAGCAGAACCTACTGCTTCTCTCTTTCTATTCGCTCTCATTCTCTCTTTCTCTCTCTCTCTCTCCTCTTCCCCTTTTCATCACTTTTCATCGGTTTTTGCTGTATTTATTACCTGCTACATTATCTTTCTTCCCTCTTTCTTTATACTCTCTCTCTCTCTCTCTCTCTCTCTCTCTCTCTCTCTCTCTCTCTCTCTCTCTCTCTCTCTCTCTCTCTCTCTCTCTCTCTCTCTCTCTCTCTCTCTCTCTCTCTCTCTCTCTCTCTCTCTCTCTCTCTCTCTCAGTGTCTCTCTCTCTCTCTCTCTCTCTCTCTCTCTCTCTCTCTCTCTCTCTCTCTCTCTCTCTCTCTCTCTTTTTTCTCTCTCTCTCGTGTTCTTCCATCCCTCCCACGTCCACGACTAATTATCCTGACGTCTTTCTGCCTCTGTCTTTGTCTCTCTTTCTCTCTGTCAGTCTCTCTCTCTCTCTCTCTCTCTCTCTCTCTCTCTCTCTCTCTCTCTCTCTCTCTCTCTCTCTCTCTCTCTCTCTCTCTCTCTCTCTCTCTCTCTCTCTCTCTCTCTCTCTCTCTCTCTCTCTCTCTCTCTCTCTCTCTCTCAGTCTATCTCTCTCTCTCTCTCTCTCTCTCTCTCTCTCTCTCTCTCTCTCTCTCTCTCTCTCTCTCTCTCTCTCTCTCTCTCTCTCTCTCTCTGTGTGTGTGTGTCTCTCTCTCTCTCTCTCTCTCTCTCTCTCTCTCTCTCTCTCTCTCTCTCTCTCTCTCTCTCTCTCTCTTTCTTTCTCTTCTCTTTTT
>BOPN01000274.1:341930-346930 GCA_017312705.2 Penaeus japonicus | reverse complement strand
TATATATATATATATATATATATATATATATATACATATATATATATATTTTTTTTTTTTTCATTCTCTTTGAAAGATTCTAACCATACAACTAATGTATGGCAATGAGTACTTGCAACGAGGCCTTTAAAAATGAATTACAGATCAAAACCTGCATTCCAATTCAACTGTTGAGAACACGCTTACACACACAAATACCCCCCCCCCCCACACACACACAAACACCCCCCCCCCACACACACACACACACACACAACATATACACACACACGCACACGCACGTACGCACAGGCCCGCATTTTTCGTCGAATTAAGACCCCTGCAACATAAGCGATAAATCGTTGAAAGAAATCCCGGGGGAGATCAAGGAAATGCCAAAGGATGAGGAGGAGATGAAGGCAGACGGGAGAGGGGAGGGAGGAGGGGTGGGGGGAGGAAAGGGCGGTAGAGAGGGGGGGAGGTAAAGGATGGTAGAGAGAGTGAGGAGAGAGAGAAAGAGGAGGAGAGAGAGAAAGAGGAGGACAGAGGGAGAGGGAGGGAAGGGTGGTAGAGAGGGAGGGAAAAGGAAAGGGTGGTAGAGATGGAGGGAAGAGACAGAGGAAGAGGAGGAGAGAAGGGGCGGGGGGGTGAGGGGAGGAGAGATAGCAGTAGGTGAAAGAGAGGAAGGTGGAGAGGAAGAGGGAGAGAAAGAGCGAGGATCGGGGAAAAGAGTATTAGAGGGAAGGGGAAGACGAGGAAGAGGAAGGGAGAGAGGGCGAAGATGTGACAAGCGAATGAAAAAAAGGAAGAGGCGCGGAAAGAAAGTAAAGGGAGAGAGAAAAAAAAAAACTAAAGGAAGAAATGCGACAGTAGGTAAGAGGGAGATACCAAGAACATGTCTGAATCCCCTCTCCCCTTCTCCCCTTCTCCCCTTCTCCCCGCCTCGCCCCTCCCCTTCCCCTTCCCCCCTCCCCCCTGCCCCTCCCCTCCCCCCCTTCCAATCATTCCTTCAAGCCTCCTATTCCCCCTGAGACCCTCCTAAGACCCCCTGCTGGAGGTATGAACGGAGTCCTTACAAGGCGCAGGCGATCGGTGGAGGTGTATGTTGCTGAAGGTCTGATAGTGACAAGATAGAGAGGAAAGGGAGGAGGAGGAGGAGGAGAGGGAGAGGGAGGGGGAGAGGGGGGTAGGAGGAGGGGAGGGAGAGGAGAAGAGGGGGAGGAGGAGAGGGGGAGAAGGAGGAATGGGAGAGGGAGGAGAAGAGGGGGGGAAAAGAGGAAGGGGAGGGGGTAGGAGGAGGGGAGGGAGAGGAGGAAAAGTAGGAGGAGGAGGGTAAGGGAGAGGGGGAGGGGGAGGAGGAAGATGATGAGGAAGAAAAAGAAGAAAAAGAGGAGGAGGAGGAGAAGGAAGAAGCTAAAAAAGAAGAAGCAGAGGAAGAGGAGAAGAAGAAAGGAAGAAGAAGAAAAAAAAAGAGATGGAGGAAGAAGAGATGTAGGTGGGGGGGGGGGAGAAGAAAAAGAAGAGGAGGACGAAAAGATGAGAGAAGTAAAAGACAAAGATGTGGTGGTAAAAAGATTAAGAGAAAGTTAGATATATAGAGAATTGGAAGAATTAGATAAATAGCAAGGAAAATGTTAGTGTATTTAATAATAGTGGAAAATAATGAGAAATAGAGACATAAGAAATAAAGAGTAATAGATGATAAAGCAATTAAAGAAAAGATCATGCTTTTTCCCTTTTCTTTTTCTTTCTGCTTTTATGGAGGCGAAGGTTTACTTGCAGGTTGGGTGAAGGTTGATGACAGGTTGACAGGTTGACAGGCTGATGACGATAAGTATTAGCTAATCGAGAGGCTGTTGATGCTTATCTGAAATACAACTTGTTATTCTGACATCTTTGCATCTAGCCAATCATCACAAACCACTCCAATGCATATTAGTCTCGATAGAAAAAAAAAGAAAATAAAAAAAAAGTAAAACCTACGTTCAATAGCCTTATTCAAGAAATTTCACTGAGCTTTCAACAGCCGAGCAATATTTGACTGAACACATACAAGAGACGAGAGCAAAGCTTAGAATTTCGAAGACGAGGTTTATGTTCCGGAAGGCTAGTTTCGGAATACAAGCTCAATAACTCCTATTAAAACCAGGTATGGGGGCAGTTAGCGGAGCTGTTGAACCATTAAAATTTTGTTTATGGGTTTACCGTTTTCACAAGAGGACGATGAGGTGAACGAACTCGGTCGTAAATGGACTTTGAATTAGTTGAATGAAGGAGAAACATCGGCTCAATGAAGGTCAGAGGCAGATACTGTTGCTAAGGTGAAGGTAAGTCACGTAACCTAGACAATTTGGAAAGTTTTCGTTGCACAGGGGGATTAAAAAAAAGGTGAGTGTGAGTGTGAGTGTGAGTGTGAGTGTGCGTGTGTGTGAGCGTGCGTGAGTGTGAGTCCCAAGCTTGTGTGTTTGTGTGTGTGTGTGTGTGTGTGTGTGTGTGTGTGAAGGGGGGAGCGGGTAGGGGGAGGGGGAGGGGTGGTATGAATATGTCGTTGCCAACTCGAGAATCAACCTGTTTAGTGTGAGGTTTGTTTTTGCAGATAATTAAAGCACTCCAGTTTGGGGGTCGTGATAAGACGGACGGTATATTGCGCAGTATCTCACAAGCGTCAGAAATATGGCGTCAACATCAAAAAGCCTGGGAAAGTAAGCAGTTCGAATGTTTAGAGAAGAAAGATCAATAAACGCTTTGTAGAAGAGAAAAGTGGAGAGGGAGAAGGTGAAAGATGCAAAGAGTGAATGAGGGGGGGTGCGTGCGGGTTTGCGTGTGTGTGTGTGTGTTTGCGTGTGAGCATGTGTGCGTTCGTGATGTGAAAGAACAAAGATATTCGAAATAGATAAACGAGTTCCCTCAAGACAAGGGAATAGAAGACGGAGGGACGGTTCGAGATAATAAATTAGATACGTATCTTTTACCGCGCGCCAGATGCCATCACCAACGCTTGCTCCGGTAGCTTCAACGTCGCTCTAATAACAATAAAGCATTTTATTGATCATTACTCTCTCTCTCTCTCTCTTTCTTTCTCTCCCCCCCCCTCCTCCTCCTCCTTCCCCCTTCCTCTTTCTCCTTCTCCAACTCCCACTCCCTCTCCCTCCCCCTCTTCTTTTCCCTTTCCCTTTTCCTTTCCCTCTCTCACCCTTCTCTCTCTCTCTCTCTCTCTCTCTCTCTCTCTCTCTCTCTCTCTCTCTCTATCTATCTATCTATCTATCTATCTATCTCTTTCTCTCTCTCACTCTCTCTCACTCTCTCTCACTCTCACTCTCTCTCTCTTCTCTCTCTCTCTCTCTTTTTTCTCCCGCACTCTTTCTCTCTCTTTCTTTCTCCTTCCCTCTCCCTCTCCCTCTCCCTTCTCTCCCCCCCCCTCTTACTCCTCCCCCCTTCCTCCTTCTCCAAATCCCACTCCCTCTCCGTCCCCCTCTTCTTTTCCCTTTCCCTTATCCCTTCCCTCTCCTTACATCTCTTACCCTCCCCTCTCTCTCTCTCTCTCTCTCTGTCTCTCTCTCTCTCTCTCTCTCTCTCTCTCTCTCTCTCTCTCTCTCTCTCTCTCTCTCTCTCTCTCTCTCTCTCTCTCTCTCTCTCTCTATTTCCCTCTCTCTCTTTCTCTCTCTCTCTTTCCCCCTCTCCTCCTCCTCCCTCCCCTCCCATCCTTCACATTTTCTATCCTATCCCCCTTCCCTTCCCGTTCCCCTTCCTTATCCCTCTCGTCTCAACCTCCCTCCTTCTCTCCCTTTCCCTCCCTTTTCTTCTCCCTTTCCCTCTCCCTCAATTCCCTCTCCCTCCTCTCCCTTCTCTCCCATTCCTCTAGCAAATCCTTAAGTGCGTATACGAGACATACTGTGAGTGTGTGTACGTATTCTTACATTTGATTCCTGTCGAATAATCTTAATGAAACACAAGTGAACCAACAGATTAATAAGACTATTCAAAAAGTTTTAATCCCAATATTTTTTCGTTACTCTTTTTTTTTTTTCTTCTTCTTTTCTTTTTCATTTCCCAATTTGATAAGTCCGTGTAGCAAGGCGTACGCTATGTGCCCTTCCGCATTCACATCTGGCTGAGGCATTCATGAGTCAATAAAAGTTGAGCCAGTTTGGATAGATGTTTCGGCTTGTTCCCCTGGGTTTTCGCCGGTCGTGTTATTTGTTGGCAAATACACATTTCGCTCGAATTTCATTCATGCTGCTATGGTCTCTTGCTGTTTCTCTTCTTTTTGTCTTATTTCTTTTTTCTTTTCATTTTCTCTTTCTTTTTTGTCTTATTTCTTTTTTCTTTTCATTTTCTCTTTCTTTTTTTATTTATTTATTTTTTCTTTTCATTTTTTCTTTCTTTTTTGTCTTATTTCTTTTTTTCTTTTCATTTTCTCTTTCTTTTTTTCTTTTTTTTTCTCTCTGTCTCTCTCTCTTTCTTTCTTTCTCTATCTTTCTTTCTCCCCCCCCCCCCCCTTTCTCTCTCTCTCTCTGTCTATCTATCTATCTATTTATCTATCTTCTCTCTCTCTCTCTCTCTCTCTCTCTCTCTCTCTCTCTCTCTCTCTCTCTCTCTCTCTCTCTCTCTCTCTCTCTCTCTCTCTCTCTCTCTCTCTCTCTCTCTCTCTCTCTCTCTCTCTCTCTCTCTCTCTCTCTCTCTCTCTCTCTCTCTCTCTCTCTCTCTCTCTCTCTCTCTCTCTCTCGCTCTCTCTCTCTATTCCATACCCCCTTTCTCTTTCCTTCTCCCACTCCCCACTCTTCTCTCTCCCTCCTCCCCCTCCTCCCCCTCCCTCCTCTTGTATATGAAACATTATGCAATAAACAGGCACATTAAACAGGAATTCCATCACCGCTTTTCCAGTTTGCAATACGCGCCTGCACACAAGCCTCACTTCCTCACCCCCCCCCCCACACACACACACACACACACCATATCACTAACCATTCACTCTCTTTGTCTCTTTTCTTCCACATCTTCGGCGCATTCTTCAGAACTGA
>BOPN01000274.1:309430-326930 GCA_017312705.2 Penaeus japonicus | reverse complement strand
TGTGGAAGCGCTAATAAACAGTTTACCAATGTTTATCTCGTGACCGGAAATCCATAGGTTTGAGTAAGCAAACATTATTCAATATTATTTTTAACTTTCTTTAATCGCTAGTAAGTAGAAATACATGTGAAGGGGACTCAAGAAGAAGGAAGAATCTTAAATCTTGCCTTTATTTTCCTTGCATTCCATTGCTCGCTCAGTCTCCCACATGCTTTGCAGATGATTTGACAAATGACGATAGCCATAAGAAGTTTTAAGGACCATTGCAGTGCTTCTCTCAGAGGACGAAAGATATAACTTTTCCCTGGGGAGACTGTAATACGGTAATAAACAGGAAATAATGACAATATAAAAGCTTACAGCGAAGAAGATTTGGTAGGGGGGGGGGGGGGGGGGGGGGAGGTATTGTTTGTTGTTGTTGTTGTTTTTATATTAATGTATTTATATATATTTTTTTCCTTCTTCTTCTTCTTTTCTTTTCTTTTCTTCTTTCCCGTGTTCTTATTCCTTCTATTGCTTTTCCTCCTCCGTACTCGGTCTTCTTCTTTCTCTCTCTTTCTTTGTTTTCCTCTTCTTTTCTGATCCTTTTTTTCATATTCTCCTTCTTCTTCGATTTCTTTTTCTTCTTCATTTCTTTATTCTGCTCTTTTCTTTTTCTCTTCCTAGTCATCGTCTTCTTCTTTTTCTTCTTCTTCATCTTCTTCTTCATAGTCTTCTCCATCTCTTCAATTCCTCATTTTTTATTGCTTCTTCCTTTTCTTCTCCTCCTTCTCCTTTTCCTCCTAATCCTCCCCTTCCTCCTCCTTTTCAAAATTATGTACTTAGAGATAAAAAAAAAAAAAAAAATAGAGGAATACTAACAACGAACATTCCCAATCCACTTACATCAACCTTCCATAAGACAAATAAATAAAATGAAACAGAGATTAATAGAAATAATAACGATATGTAAATACCATATTCTGTTACCAAACATACACACTCCATTGAATAATAAAATCAAGTTCCCAGCCAATTGAGAAGCTAAAACTTGGAGCGTGTTTTATTACGATTAACAATATTATCATTTCTATCATCGGGATATATATAAACACTAAGACGAACGATATTAACATCCTCTTTGGCACACAGACAAAATAAACAAAAGACACGGACGGAGAGACAGAGATAGACAGACAGAGTGAGAGGGAGAGAAAGAAAGAGAGAGAGAGAGATGGATAGATATATAGATAGATAGATAGATAGAGAGAGAGAGAGAGAGAGAGAGAGAGAGAGAGAGAGAGAGAGACAGAGAGAGACAGAGAGAGAGAGAGAAATAGATAGATGGAGAGCGATAGATGGAGAGAGAGAGAGAGAAAGATAGATAGATAGAACAAGAGAGAGAGAGGGGTAAACACAAAGAGAGAAGAAAAAAGTAACGAGTAAAAAGAGTAAGATTCCCATCAAGTAATTCAGACTTCACCAGAATGACAACAGCCATCAAACCCATTTTTCGCGTTGGATTTCCCCGAAGCCATCCACGCGAATGACTAGCTATGAAAATGCGCGGCTTAAGAGCTACGTGGATGTGAAAGTGGATGAGCTGTAAAGTGGATACAGTATGCTTTGTTTGTATTGGAATGCGCCACTGAGCCGATCTTATTCAGACGTGTGCATATTCTTCTTCTTTTATAAAAGACTGACTTTTATGAGATTAGGTTGCGCGTCTCTCTGAGGAGGAAGTGAGATACGAAGATTTAGAGAGAGAGATAAGGAAAGAATTGGGAAAAGGATGAAAAAGGCGAGGAAGGAAACGAAATCAGGAAAGATAATGGAATCAGATGAAGGAGAAAATGGAATCAGAAAAACAACAACAGCAGAAAAGGGAATTTGGAAAATATGAAAGAGAAGTTTACGAAGGGAAGGTCCGAGGAAAAGAAAAGAAAAGAAAAAAATAAACAGGGAAAGACGAGAGAGACGCGAGACACGGAAAGTTTGAAAGTAAAGATGAAAAAAGGAGGAAAGAGAGAAAGAAATGGGGGGAAGGAACGCGGAATAAACACAGGGAAAGAAAAGTGGACCAAAGAGTAACGAGAAACAAGATGATGAGAAGAGACACGCGAGACACAGATAGTAAAAAAGTAGTGGTGAAGAAAAGGATGAAAGAAAGGAGGAGAGGACAGATAAAAAGAGATAAGGAAAGGAATGCGGATAAATCTCAGGAGGGACCGAAGAAACAAGGATTACGCAGAGTTGAGAGCGGTCGGTGGGTAACAAGCTTTCTAGTGATAAGTGTTAATAAAGAGACTTCACTGAGTATATCATTACAGATAGGAAGAAGCTTGCATAAACAAATAGTCCCGTGTGTGCGACACCGAGTCCATTGCCTGACGACATCGGTTGGAAATGCAAATTATGTTTTCTCTCTCCCTCTCTCTCTCTCTCTCTCTCTCTCTCTCTCTCTCTCTCTCTCTCTCTCTCTCCCGTTGTCTCTTGCGCTCTCTCTCTCGTTGTCTCTTGCGTTCTCTCTCTCTCTCTCTCGTTGTCTCTCTCTCTCTCTCTCGTTGTCTCTTGCGTCTCTCTCTCTCTCTCTCTCTCTCTCTCTCTCTCTCTCCCTCTCCCTCTCTCTCTCTCTCTCTCTCTCTTGTCTCTCTCTCTCTCTCTCTCTCTCTCTCTCTCTCTCTCTCTCTCTCTCTCTCTCTCTCTCTCTCTCTTGCTCTCTCTCTCTCTCTCTCTCTCTCTCTCTCTCTCTCTCTCTCTCTCTCTCTCTCTCTCTCTCTCTCTCTCTCTCTCTCTCTCTCTCTCTCTCTCTCTCTCTCTCTCTCTCTCTCTCTCTCTCTCTCGTTGTCTCTTGTGTTTCTCTCCCTCTCTCTTTCTCGTTGTCTCTTGCGTTCTCTCTCTCTCTCTCTCTCTTTCTCTCTCTTTCTCGTTGTCTCTCTTCTCTCTCTCTCTCTCTCTCTCTCTCTCTCTCTCTCTCTCTCTCTCTCTCTCTCTCTCTCTCTCTCTCTCCCTCTCTCTCTCTCTCTGCACTTTGTTTGTCGCTATCCTCAAAGGAAATGGCGGACAATGAGATGAAAATACAAAAGCGAACCCGAAACAGTTCTCCAAAAAAACAAACTTTATTTCATTATTTAGAATCAGCTTCGAACAAAGGCCGATGAAGCATCTAAACGAGGTCAGCGAACTGTTTCGACGGTATCTGTATAGAAGTACATAAGCATCTGAGAAGAGTTTCGTACCCAGCCTGCAACAACAATTAGAATACCTTAAAACAGAGGGAGAGGAGAGCGTGGCTTTCGCTTAAGCATGTAATAATCGGGAAGTGAAATATCTTCTTTTTAAACAACTTAGGCACGATCTTACGTATGTGTGTGTGTGTGTGTGTGTGTGTGTGTGTGTGTGTGTGTGTGTGTGTAAATATATATATAATTTTAGATTTGGTTAATCAATATTATTTTCTTTATTTATCTATCTATTCATTTATCACACACACATTTATACATACATACATACATACATATATATATGTATATATATATATATATATATATATATATATATATATATATATATATATATATATATATATATATATATATATATATATATATATATATATATATATATATATACATATACATGTATGTATGTATGTATGTATGTATGTATGTATAAATGCGTGTGTGATAAATTAATAGATAAATAAATAAAAAAAATAATATTGATTAACCAAATCTAAAATAATGAAGATATTACCAAACAAATACCCTGAGAGGAGAAGTGAAAACAAAACAAAACAACAACAAAACAAACGCACAACCGAAAGATCAAGAAACCCAAAGAAGAGCAACAAGGGTACAATCACGACACCCCACTGGGACTTCACCTGTTTTCTGTGTAGCTGTCACGCGGCCGACGTCAGACAGGGGCTACACATGCGAAATGTTCCGATTAAAGAATCTTTCACCGCCACACAACGACGAACTCTCTTCCTCCGACGCACTTTAGTCCTCATGGGGGTGGGGTGGGGTGGGGGTGGGGGTGGGGTGATGGTGGGGGTGGAGGTGGGGTGATGGTGGGGGTGGGGGTGGGGGTGGGGGTTGGGATGGGGTGGTGGTGGGGGTGGGGGTGGGGTTGGGATGGGGTGGTGGTGGGGGTGGGGGTTGGGGGTGGGGTTGGGATGGGGTGGTGGTGGGGGTGGGGGTTGGGGTGGGGATGGGGGTGGTGATGGAGGTTGGGGGGTGGGTGATGGTGGGGGTGGGGGTGGGGTGATGGTGGTGGGGGTGGGGGTGGGGGTGGGTGATGGTGGGGGTGGGGGTTGGGGGGTGGGTGATGGTGGGGTTGGGGGTGGGGGTGGGGGTTGGGATGGGGTGGTGGTGGGAGTGGGGGTTGGGGGTTGGTGGGTTGGGATGGGGATGGGGGTGGGGGTGGGATGGTGGGGGTGGGGGGCTGGGGTGTAAGGTAAGGGAATGGTAGTTTGTCACTAGAGTCACAGGAAGGGAAATCAAAGGCTTGTTTGTCAGCGGCTACAAGGAAATAGAGAGAGAGATAGAAAGAGAAGGAGAGAGAGATAGGTAGATTGATACATAGATAAAGAGATCGAGAGAGCGAGAGAGAGATACATAGATAGAGAGATCGAGAGAACGAGAGGGAGAGAGATAGATAAATAGATAGAGAGAGAGAGAGAGAGAGAGAGAGAAAGAGAGAGAGAAAGAAAGCGAAACCTAAGCTTGGATGTATTATCCAGGTGCAGTCACTCTGCCAAAGAGTTTGCAAAATCCGGTAACGGTGAAAGGTCTTGCTTATCCTGTGAAGCTTGGATGCTCGAGGGAGTGAGAATGTTTCTCCGTGAAGGGCTTATGACAAGACATTCAGTTTAAGCCTCTTTCTCTCTTTTTATTTCTCCTTCTTCTCTCTCTCGCTCCCTTTCTTCTTCTTTTTCTCTATCTCTTTTTTTTTCTCTCTCTCTCTTTCTTTTTCTCTATCTCTTTCTTTTCCTCTGTCTCTTTACTCTCTCTCTCTCTCTCTCTCTCTCTCTCTCTCTCTCTCTCTCTCTCTCTCTCTCTCTCTCTCTCTCTCTCTCCCTCTCTTCCCACTTGGTACAAAAAAGGGTGTCGAATACCAAAGAAGAAGAGGAGGAAGGGAAAGGGGCAGATGGAGAGAAGGGAAGAGAGGAGAGGAGAGCTTTTTATTTACTCTCTCTCCTCTTACTATTGCTGCTCTGTCCGTCTATCTAGTTCTCACACTAATTCTCTGTTCTCTCTATCTCTATACATAAATGTGCCTGTTCGTCTATTCATATTTCGTTATTTTATCTCTCTACCGATTTTAGCAAAGATTCTTTGTGGTTGTTCCTCGCACTCTCAAAACATTAACCTCCCGAGAGAGAGAGAGAGAGAGAGAGAGAGAGAGAGAGAGAGAGAGAGAGAGAGAGAGAGAGAGAGAGAGAGAGAGAGAGAGAGAGAGAGAGAGAGAGAGAGAAAGAGAGAGAGAGAGAGAGAGAGAGAGAGAGAGAGAGAGAGAGAGAGAGAGAGAGAGAGAGAGAGAGAGAGAGAGAGAGAGAGAAAAGAGAGAGAGAGAGAGAGAGAGAGAGAGAGAGAGAGAGAGAGAGAGAGAGAGAGAGAGAGAGAGAGAGAGAGAGAGAGAGAGAGAGAGAGAGAGAGAGAGAGAGAGAGAGAGAGAGAGAGAGAGAGAGAGAGAACAAGAGAGAGAACAAGAGAGAAAACAAGAAAGAGAGAGAGAGAGAGAAAACAAGAGAGAACAAGAAAGAAAGAGAGAGAGAGAGAGCGATAGACACAGAGACACAAAGAAAGGTAGATATATAAATAAACAGTCAGACAGACAGACAGAGAGAGGTCGAACGGCAAGCAAACCACCATGAAAAACTAGTTCGTATGAAAGATAAACCCAGCGAGAGTCAACACTCAATAAACAGCATCCTGTATCCCATCCTACTAGAAACAGACAAAATCTTAACACAGGCGAATCTCTGTCTGCAATTACGTTATTTTTGGGAACCTAAGACCTCAGCTCAGTGTTGCGGCGAAATCCGTGTCCTTACGAAAACAGCTGCATCTTTCCATGCCAGTTGCAACGTCATGTAATCATCCTACTTTACTTTTAACATATACAGATTGCACAAAGATTGTGGTGCTTGTACATGCGTTTGAGTGCAAGAAAATTGTGGTGTCTGTATATGCCGGGGCATGTATTTGAATATTTGTTTTTATTGGGTAATTCGAGTTGTGTGTGTGTGCGACTATGTGTATATGTGTATATGTGTGTGTTTGTGTGTGTGTGTGTGACTATGTGTTTGTGTCTGTGTGTGTGTGTGTGTGTGTGTGTGTGTGTGTGTGTGTGTGTGTGTGTGTGTGTGTGTGTGTGTGTGTGTGTGTGTGTGTGTGTGTGTGTGTGTGTGTGTGTGTGTGTGTGTGTGTGTGTGTGTGTGTGTGTACGTTATATATATATCAATACAGAACAGACAAATTTAAGCAACATACACCAGTTTATAGGCCCGAAATCATATTGCTCTATCCTAGGAAACATCCTTAATAAAAATCACACCCCGTACGCAGAATCAGAGCGAACTGGTTTTGTAATGATACCAATTGACCATAATGAAAGATTATCCAGTATCTTCAGTCGTAATTTATCAACGATAATATTGCAAGTGAGCATCGTATTATCCCATCCATTATCACTGGTTTGTGTGTTTGCCTGTATGTGTTTCAACCTGTAACACGACTATCGCCATCTCCCTTTTCTCCCTTTTCTTCCCTTTCACTGTTGCTTTCCGTTGTATTTCCTCAGATCATCCCTACAGTGCAAAACGCAACGTGAAACGCAATCTTCAGAGGCTTTTCCTTTCATATTTCTTTCCCTCCGTAATAATTCTGCGCCAGCCCGTACCGCGACCCGGAGTTAACGACACTCTCACGCTATTGCAAAGGGCGTCACTTAGATCCGGGTCGACTTCACAGGACGACAGATGGGGCGATGCATTAAACTTAATCATCGGTCTTATCTCCGCTTGTCTTTGATATCACTTAAGGAAACTCCGGCTCTTCCCTAACTGGTGTGAATCAATTAATTGCAGAACAGCGACGAGGCAGAATTTCGGAGTTCTGTTCTCCATGGGGCGGATGTACCGGTCGTTCTCTCTCTCTCTTTGTCTCCTTCTCTCCTTCTCTGCCTCTGTATCTTTGTCGTTTTTATCTTAGTCTTTCTTTCTTTTTCTCTTGCTGTCAGTTAGTCTGGCTATCTGTCTGACTCTGTTTCTTTGTTTGCTTGTCCTTCTCTCTCTCTTTCTCTATCTCTCTCTCTCTTAATTTCTCTCTCTCTATCTCTTAATCTCTCTCTCTCTCTCTCTCTCTCTCTCTCTCTCTCTCTCTGTGTGTGTGTCTGTCTCTTAATCTCTCTCTCTCTCTCTCTCTCTCTCTCTCTCTCTCTCTCTCTCTCTCTCTCTCTCTCTCTCTCTCTCTCTCTCTCTCTTCCTGTATCTCACTAATTGCATCTTTGTCTGTCTGTCTTTTGATAATCCTCATTATAACTATCACACATTGCGAGTTATCCCCCCCTTTCCCCCCTTCCCCCTCCCGCATCTGATTCAGCCACATGGGATTATTGAAGAACAATGAAATACTTTGAGGATGAAACACACGCATGATTCCAGATTCATGTGTTGATAGTCTGGTGAAAGATTTTAAAGATTTTAGAAGGATATGTGTTTATGTGTGTGTGTGTGTGTGTGTGCTTGTGCGTGTTTACTGATATATATATATATATATATATATATATATATATATATATATATATATATATATATATATATAAATGCATATATATATATATATATATATATATATATATATATATATATATATGCATATATATGCATATATATATATATATATATATATATATATATATATATATATATATATATATATATATATATATATACACACACACACACACATACACACATACATGTTTACATATACAATAACCTTCTTACTTTCCTAATTTCCCTAATTGGGACGCGGGATCAAGAACAGAGAGCCTAAAAAGAAAAGCAAATGACTCAACTAACGTGTCTGGTCCTCTTAGCCCCCCCCATGCCAACCAGAGGACTTGCTACAAATTGAGAATTCGGACGCCGATGTGGACGCCTTCGTGTGCTTTCTACCTTTGCTTTTTTTTTTTTTTTTTTTTTTTTTGTGTGTGTCAAAATGTGTAGTGGAAAATGAGAGAGAGAGAAAGAGAGAGAGAGAGAGAGAGAGAGAGAGAGAGAGAGAGAGAGAGAGAGAGAGAGAGAGAGAGAGAGAGAGAGAGAGAGAGAGAGAGAGAGGAAAAGAGAGAGAGAGAGAGAGAGAGAGAGAGAGAGAGAGAGAGAGAGAGAGAGAGAGAGAGAGAGAGAGAGAGAGAGAGAGAGAGAGAGAGAGAGAGAGAGAGAGAGAGAGAGAGAGAGAGAGAGAGAGAGAGAGAGAGAGAGAGAGAGAGAGAGAGAGAGAGAGAGAATGAGAGAGAGAGTGAGAGAAAGAGAGAGTGAGAGAGAGAGAGAGACTGAGAGACTGAGAGAATGAGAGACTTTTTTTTTTTGACTTTGACGAGTTTATTGAGACAAGTGATTACGTACATCTCAAAAGGATGAGGTAACATAGGTTATCCTCACCCCAATCTTAGTCCCTCTTTGGGCTCACATATATTTTACAAAACCTTACAGCTATGTCAACATGTTGAAATATATACAGAGCAAAAGACGGGTCAATCACAAGCATACACAATTAAATGTTTACATATCAGGAGAACGATATAACAGTATGGATTATCACCCTCAGCATGCAAGGTCCTCTCCTAAGGTCACATGATTACATACTTGAAATATGTGGCGCACATATATGTTAATAATATATATGTATGCTTCCGGAGGAAAGAATTTATCAGAAAGTCAAGAAGTCTGTTTGTATTTAACAGGATGATGTATCATAAATGATATTCATTCACATCTCAATAAAATCCTACTTGGGCTATCGTAGTCTCGGCAGAAGGGAAGTCACAATCGGGTATACACTGTTGTCAACTACAATTATGTGGTCGATGCGAAGTGTTTATTTCTTAAAATTTGTATTACCTGGCCATTTCTAAACATCCATACAGCTTGTTCGGGGAGTCCAGCTATCTCTGAGTTTCTGTAAATCTGAATCATGGCACACTGTAAGATATAGTGCACTAAGGTTGTGACCTTGGTGACCTACACACCCTGCATCCTTTTTCCTGTTCACCTGTCGGGACACCTAACTCCCAATAGTATTTATACCCTAACCTAATTCTCATGTGCACATAGTCTTTCCACTTGCTCTTACTCCTCCCATAAGTGAATTTTGTGTTCATCGCTAGATGCATATAGTGTTGCAAAGTTTCGCTCGTCTCAATCGACTCGACTTTCTTAATCTCATCATAGTCTAACTGTATCCTCTTGATATTGCTCCTTGCCTGCTTAAGAGTCCGAGCACTTTGAATGTCCACCTCACATTTTTTAGCTGCCTCCTTCGCTACCTCATCTACAGCCTCATTATAGATACCTGACATGCGATGGGATCCAGACGAATGTAATCACACGTCCCTGGCCTCGTAGCCTATGAGCAATCAATCGGCACCGTTAATACTGCTTTCAAACACAGGGTCCCTGCTGTTAAGAGAGTCCAGCGCTCCCCTACTATCCACAAAAAAAATGTGCATCAATAATGCCCATAACTCAGCCTGTGTTGATGATATATGATTACTCAGTCTTATCCCACTGCTTGTGGTGACCACGCCACATCCTGCTCTGCCATCTTTCAAAACTGACCCATCGCAGTAGACATGAGCAATATCAAGGCGTGTTAGACTCTTTATTTTATGACCATATCTTGATTTAAGTTGACCAGGTTCATAAAGCCTCTTATTCATAAAGAGGGGATCGACATCTACATTAATCGTCTGATCCTCCCATGGTGGCACTTTGGCGGATGCTTGAAACGATTGGCAAAAGTTTTGCAAGCCATAAAATTCTATATCATTATTAAGCGCCTTCATATATCCTCGTTTGCCCTGTCTATAAAAGGTCCTTATGTTGTCAAAACCACTGACCATATCTCTCACTAATTTCTTTCCACTGTTCCCTCTCATGAGCCTAACGGCTGCTATGACATTAATCTCGCTTACTCTCTGTGGAATCCTGTCTCTGTTCTCATTATGTCTATCCTAGCATTCTTTTGACATCCGAGGATAATACGCATAGCTTCATTCTGCCTGGTTTCAAGCCTTCGGAGCCTCCCCTGACAAGCCATAGAAAGTGCTGCATAATTCACCAGAGCTCTTACTGTACTAATGTAGACTAGCCTCAGCAGAGGCACCCCGGCTCCTATCCCTCGACAAGCAAGTGCCCTGAGCGGCCGCAGTCGAGCCTTGCACTGTGTTAGTACGTGGATTACTTCAGCATCCTTGCTTGAAGCAGTGAAGCCAATATACATACCCAGATATTTATATGTTGACACCTTCTCCACTGTTTTGTTGTTTAGAGTAAGTGGCACACTGCCTCTTGTTTACTCTGAAATTTGGTCTTTTCCTCATTTATAACCAGCCCCAATGTTTGAGCAAGACTAGTAAATCTGTCCAGCGCTGTTTGTAAATGGCGATGAGTGGTCCCTTGTATCAATATATCATCTGCATATAAGATTGGCTGAACGCCCTTAGGGTATTCCTCTGAAGCTATCCTGTTCATTAGTACATTAAAGAGCATTGGGCTTAAAACACCCCCTGTAAGTACCTAGTTTCAAACGTTTCTCCTCTGAGAAACAGCCTTGAAACCATACGCAAGCTTTCCTATCTGTCAGATAGTCACCAATCCATCTCAGCAACTTTCCTGTTACACCCAGTCTTGTCAATTCATACAGAATGACCTCCCCATTAGCTTTATCAAAGGCTCCCTGTAAATCTATAAAGACTCTACACTTTTTCTCGCATCATTAGATAAACACTGAATTACACAGTCTGATGTTCCTTCATAAAGCCGTACAAATTAGAAGACAATTTATCTTCAATCATGTACATTCATTTTAATAATATTCGCCCATCATTTTACATATACAGGAAGTCAGAGATACAGGTCTATAACCGCCAGCTGATTTTGGAATAGGTATTATAATAGCTTTCTTCCAGGCCTTCGGTAATCTACCCTCCGCGTAGCTCATGTTAAATAGGTCAATGAGAGGGCTGTTCGTCATGCTTGCTAATAAGTTGAGAATATCATATGTCACTCCATCTTCCCCTGGCGAAGTGCTTTTCCCTCTTTTAACAGCATTTAGAAGTTCGTGTTTTGTTATTGGCTGACAAGATACTGCAGTGATGTTTGCGGATGAAACAACCTGTCCGATTCTTTCGGCTTCCCATGCAAACAAAGCGTCACGAGTGCTCTGTGGTAATGAAACCAGAGAAGATGCCTTTGCCCATTTCTCAATATGTTTGTTTGCCTCCTCCTCTGGGTGTGGGTGACCGATGAGGTTATTTGTTTTTCCCCTTACCTTGTTTACATGGTACCATATGTCTTTGAGACTTTTACATTCCTCAATATTTTGCGCGAACTCTGACCAATACTTTTCTCTTACTTCCTTCTTTTTTTCTCCCCACACATCTTTGATATGTTAAGTAGTATGTCCTTATCTTCTTCCCGCCTGCCTCTCTTAGCCCATTCCCTGTGTGCCATCCTTAACATTTGTGTCCACCCTTTAAGTGTCTTATCACCGTATTCGTTTTTTCCGTGCTCCGTGTTTCTTCTCCTTTCTGTGTGACTTAGCCTTTGTAGGTAAACATCTTTCTATCGCACTTAACAAATCCTCGCTGAACCTATCTAAACTTAGGGGTGTAACTTGTACCAGCCCTCCATATTGTAAATAAACAATTCTCTGTCGCTTGTGTCTACGACAAGCCTTTTTCTTTTGAATTTAACTTGTTTTTTACCTAAAGCTAACTTAATATACAAGGCGAAATGATCACTAAGTAGTTCACTTACTATTTCACATTCTCCTGAATCCTGACCGCCAAGCAGACAGGCATAATCAAGTCGTCCAATTTCTTGATGTGTCGCCTCTTTACTACCCAGCAAGCATGCATCAGGCCTATCTTTGAGAAATTGATAAAATCTGATGCCGTTATCATTGATTTTACCCATCTCCTCTAATTGTGGGTGCCTTCAGTTAAAGTCACCCACTATCAGAGTCGAGTCAGAGTACATGCACTCAGGTACCTGAGATCAAAGCATCTCCCAGAGATGTATACATTTGCAATATATACTTCAATTCTCTTGTAAATACAGCTTCACACATACACTTTCAATACCTTTATTTCTGCACGGTATCTCTAGCAGTTCAGAAGGTATTGCACTTTTCACGTAAGTAGACACTCCCCGTGTCCGGTCTCCGGAATTAAGATGATATGCTCTATAACCATTGAGTTTAAGAGTGTCACCTTTAGAACCTTGCCTGAGACAACACATGTCTATGTCATTTTTCAACACGAAATAGTGGACGTCTACGCTCTAGTAAGTAAACTACTCACATTCCACGACATTATCTTAATACTCCCACACTCCATCAGACCTTTTGTTTACATTGGGCAAACAGTTCCTGGATGTTTGCCCACTCTCCCTGAACTAACTCCCACTTTCTAAGAAGTTTATCCTTTTCAGTTGCCTTTGCACTTAAGTAACAATGACCTGAAGGTTGTGGATGTTGTTCCTTCCACTACACTCGGAATTATTTTCCTTTCTTTTCCCTTGATCGTAATTTTACTTTCTGTGTTTTTCTCAGCCACTAAAACACTGTTGTCTTTCTTTGGGATATCTTTGTGGGAGCTTCTTCCTCAGCCTCCACTCTCTTTTTCGTCTGTAACAGCACTATCCATCACTATCGCAATCTTTTTTTCAATTGCATCCATCCTCTGCATTAATGTATGCAACATTCCAGCAATTGCAGATATCTCTTTAGATGGAGGCATCTCATCACAGTCTTCGTCGTTTCCTGCTGCAGTGTCTTCGTCGTCTGGCCATTGATTGTTGTCTTGGCATTCCGGTCATCTTCCTGAGTATCCTCGCGGTGGGCCTTGCAACCAAGCATTGGGGGGAAGGTACAGGAATACTCTCCTGCACAGGTCGCCTGGTGGTCAGTCCTTTTGCCTTTTCCTCGGTTTCTTTACGGGAAGCCGAGGAATTAAGTTCCAATTTTGGCCTCGCCTAATGACAGAGCCCCCAGCATTGTGCGAGCCTCCGCAATTGCAGCAGCAAGGTATCAATTCCTCTCCTTTTTTTCTATTTTTCTCTGCAAAGCCTTGAGTCATGCTTCCTGCCGCAGAACCTGCACCTGGCTGCCTCCTAAGGACAGGTCCACCACTTGTGTCCCCATCTGTTACGACTTGAGCACACAGGACTGGCGGCTCCACATACGGCGCCACCCTCCTGTACCCCGCCCCAGAGATGAAGACCTTCTCCGGGACTTCTCCTTTCATGAGGGCAACCAGTTGACAGCGCCTCGCCTTCGCGGTGACTGTGCCTCTTCACCTACACCCTGGCTGAGGAGGAAGTCTGGGTCTAATTGGGTATTGAAACATAATGACCTTCGTCATTTTTTCCTTTCAGATGAACTAGCACTTCGTCCTTTATATCCCTGAGATGTCATCAGAACTGCCCGGCTTCCTCGTCCTTTACCGTAAGATACGGTCTTCCTTTCGCTTCCTTTAGCAGCGGGTTCAAAATGGCAATGTCTTTTTCCAAGTTCCATTGCCCACTTTAGTTTTTCAATGAAGGACATTCCGCAGGATTCTGGGAATAACAGCCTTCTCCTGCCCTTCCCACTGTCACTCGATCACGTCTGTTGCACTCTACATCGTCGTCCTTCATTTTTTTGTCCTTTCTTTCAAATCTTCAGAGTCACTGAGTTGTCACTCTTGCTGTCTTTTTTCTGATCGCTTCATGCCGTTCCCTCTATTATTCATTGGAGTTCCGTTAGTAGTCCATTTTGGTCAGTTGCCAGATCAGAATCCAGGACACCGAAGTGGCAACGGGATTACAGGTTAACTGGCGACCTGAGGTCAGTCCGCCTGATGTCAGTCCGCAAAGATTTAGTTTGCCGTGGTCGCCAGCGAATACGCTAGGGCAATATGCAATATAATCACATAGCCTTGAAAATGATAAAACATACGCAAGAGATGCGTAAAATTTGCTGGAGGGCCCAAGTCACTCAATTACTCCCCTATTCAAGACCCAAGTGGGGAGGGGGTAAACAGATTCTAGGAATTAATGATTGAGGACACCACTAGAAACATCCCCATTACTGAGTGATAACACGACTGAGAATGAGAGAGTGAGAGAGAGAGAGAGAGAGAGAGAGAGAGAGAGAGAGAGAGAGAGAGAGAGAGAGAGAGAGAGAGAGAGAGAGAGAGAGAGGGGGGGGGGGGAGAGAAAAGAGAGAGAGAGAGAGAGAGAGAGAGAGAGAGAGAGAGAGAGAGAGAGAGAGAGAGAGAGAGAGAGAGAGAGAGAGAGAGAGAGAGAGAGAGAGAGAGAGAGAGAGAGAGAGAGAGAGAGAGAGAGAAAAGAGAGAGAGAGAGAGAGAGAGAGAGAGAGAGAGAGAGAGAGAGAGAGAGAGAGAGAGAGAGAGAGAGAGAGAGAGAAAGGGAGAGAAGGAAAAGCGACAGAGATAGCGAGTTTGATTGACTGACTAAGAGAGATTGAGAGCATGGAGGAGAGAGAAAGAGAAAAGAGAGAAAGACAGAGAGAGACAGAGTCGCAGACAAAGAGAGAGAACGAGAGAGAGAGAGAGAGAGAGAGAGAGAGAGAGAGAGAGAGAGAGAGAGAGAGAGAGAGAGAGAGAGAGAGAGAGAGAGAGAGAGAATGGGAGAGAAACAAAGAGAAACAGAGAAAGAGAAAATGGGAGAGAGAAAGAGAGAGAGAGAGAGAGAAAGAGAGAGAGAAGGCGAAAGATTGAGAAAGAGAGAGAAAAAGAGAGAGTGAGAGACAGAGGCAGAACGTGATTCCGGGTCCCACGAATTCTTGGGTGGAGAGGAAGAGCAACCTCGCTTCTTGAACTGGAATTCAACTCTCAGCCTCGCACGACCAATTCGCTTATCGTCTCTCACATGTTCAAACACGTTTTCCTCCTCCTTCTTTTTCTTGTCCGTGAGACTTTTCTCTCTTTTTATTCTGTATCTCCTTTTATCTACAAGTGTTAGCGTGGCTTTCTATATGATAAAAGATTTTATGATTCCTTTGTGCAGTTGCAAGAATGCTCTCCCCGTTTCGCTTGCAATAAGCTTAAGCAGAATTACGAATACATTTTGGATGTTGCCATGCAAGAAATGCAACCGCCTCTTTGTTCTTACCAATTATTGGACGAACCGTTAAGAATGCAGATGATCGAACTGTATTCTTTTCATCCTTTCTTTGAAGCATTCGATAATCTCTCAAGTGTTTCCTTTTTCTTTCGTTGATGCAATATTATTTTGATAAGAAAAAAAGAAAGAAAAAAAATCTCTCTCTCTCTCTCTCTCTCTCTCTCTCTCTCTCTCTCTCTCTCTCTATATATATATATATATATATATATATATATATATATATATATATATATATATATATATATATATATATATATATATGATCTAGCTTCGCCGTCTAACATCAAAGTTTGAAAATGAAAATATTTCTTTTCTCTTTTTTCTAACTACAATTTCGATAAATCTAGTCAGCTCATCCACGGACGGAATTCCTCTTGCTGTAGACTAATTACTAAATTATTTGCCGACTCTTTTACTAATCTGCCGAAGGGAGACGAATGTGCGAATTAGCGTCACATCTGAAAGGAATTTTAACTGAATATAAATGGCAAATGAATACCAATACATGTAACCATGAATATAAAGAGACGATCCGAATCCATGTAGCAATGTCGACTCCTTGTGGTTATATTTAGAACATAGAACCGATATGTAAGTCGGGAAAAAGAATATTGTTTTTCGTATCTTAACATAACGCTGGTGGAGTATAATGTATAACATACGTTTTAGCGAGTAAGAAAAGAGGAAGATAGTAGGATTATTCTGAGAGTTGTGCTGGAGTCATAACGATGAACAGAATATGATTCCGGTTAGATACATATCTTACTTCCCGAAACAGATACAAAAGATACTCAATGTAAACAGAGAGGGAACCTACCGTTACCGGGAGAGAGAGAGAGAGAGAGAGAGAGAGAGAGAGAGAGAGAGAGAGAGAGAGAGAGAGAGAGAGAGAGAGAGAGAGAGAGAGAGAGAGAGAGAGAAGAGGGGGGGGGGGGCGTGATGGGTGTTATGGGGAGAAAGAGGATAAAGAGAGAATGAGCGAGAGTGAGCGAAACTAGAGAGAGAGAGAGAGAGAGAGAGAGAGAGAGAGAGACAGAAACAGAGAGAAAGTGAAATGTTCATTTGGAGAGCAAGCGTAAAGTTTTAATCCTCGGAGAATGAGCTCGAAATGAGTTGCCACTTCACTTTAGTTGCATCTTCAACATCAAACCGCAAGCTTAATTATCCCAAATCTCTCAAATCTCTTCATTAAGGTAGATAAGCCTCATTAATTAGTCATCTTTCTAATCCAAAATTTACCAGAAAAAAATAGATTGATCAAAAAAAGGAAAAATAAAAGTTAAAATGAATCAGCAGCGAAGAGATAAAAACCATAAATACTGTTGAGGGTCTAATTCTTGAGTGCCTGAGAGTGCCACCTCATTCACAACACGACGGATGAAGAAAATAGATAAATAGATAAAAATTAATAAAAGAAAGTCGAAAAAGATGGCGTAATAGGAGCTAGGGCTAAAGAGAATGAGAAGAAGGGAAGGGGAAAGATAAGATGGAGTAGATAATGAGGAAAAGGGAAATGAGGAAACCAAAAGGAAAGTGGTGGGAAATGGCGATGAAAGGATGCGAAAATAAACAGAGGAAGGCACCCACATACACCGAGAGGAACAATATAAACAAGAGAGAGAGAGAGAGAGAGAGAGAGAGAGAGAGAGAGAGAGAGAGAGAGAGAGAGAGAGAGAGAGAGAGAGAGAGAGA
This sequence comes from Penaeus japonicus, assembly GCA_017312705.2. Taxonomy (NCBI): domain Eukaryota; kingdom Metazoa; phylum Arthropoda; class Malacostraca; order Decapoda; family Penaeidae; genus Penaeus; species Penaeus japonicus. The sequence goes on along the minus strand of BOPN01000274.1, from coordinate 309,836 downwards.
GAGAGAGAGAGAGAGAGTGTACACACACACACACACACACACACACACACACACACACATGTATGTGTATATATATATATATATATATATATATATATATATATATATATATATATATATATATATATATATATATATATATATATATATATATATATATATATATATATATATATATATATATGCATGTCTATATATATATATGACATTACCTAATTCTGCATTTAATCCCTCACATTCTCTCTCTCTCTCTCTCTCTCTCTCTCTCTCTCTCTCTCTCTCTCTCTCTCTCTCTCTCTCTCTCTCTCTCTCTCTCTCTCTCTCTCTCTTTCTCTCGTGTTTTGCTTCGAGACAGCTCCATGAATTGACTTAGTCATGAGATTTCCCTATTCACATGCAAAGCAAG
>BOPN01000274.1:299430-304430 GCA_017312705.2 Penaeus japonicus | reverse complement strand
CCTCATTTCCATCCCTTGCCTTTTCAAATTTCAGGATAATTATCAGACTTCTTCCTTCGCCCATATTCTATCAGTTTCCCGCGAGAGTCATGCAAAAATGCTCATAAAGCTGCAGTCATCATGCAAGATTTTCGAAAAGTCATCATTAGCTCGAAGAGAAAGATAAGGTAGAAATAAACTCATTATACTTATATTCATTGTCATCATCATTACTATCGTCATCACTATCATCATTAACATCGCAATCAATACCATCACCGTCATCACCATTGCCATATACAAACAAAAATTTGTATAATACTCTTAATTCGCTGTTAATTCGCTGTTATCAATAGTCTCTCCTGTTTTTTTGTTTTTTTTCTTCCTATTCTTCTTCTACTTCTTCTTTTTATTCCGTCCAAGTCTTTTTGATAGAAGATTAACGCCTTTCAGATAAAGTACCTACAGTGTTTAAAGATTATGACACACACACACAAAGCCAAAAAAGTGAAGCTAAAGGACAACGCAACACCTAAAACAGACCCGTTAGAAACATGTTGACACAGAGACACGTTGTTTACCATCCCCCAAAACATTAGCCTCGGATCGCAAGCTACACAACCAGTCTAATAAGTCTGGAGAAGCTTAGAGATCTTAAGGCTGTATGTAGCTCCTCGACCTCTTGTTCCGGCTGGTGCTTTCGAGGGGAAGGGGGGAAGGGGGGGAAGGGGGGAGGGGAAGAAGGAGGGAGAGGAAGGGGGAGGGGGAAGGGGAGGAGGAAGGGAGGGGGGGGGGGAGGAGGAGGGGGAGGAGGAGGTGGCATCAACAAAGGACGACCCTGAGGCATGGTCGATAGCTCATAAGAAGGAAAAGAAGAAAAAAAAAACAACGGCACCGGTGGAAAAGAGGAAGAAAAAGACACTTTTGAGGATGAGGAAGCCAGCGTAATGGAAATGTAGCAGTGCCATATGAAAGGGTGATATAATGTTTCAGGAAAGGAGGCTGGAAATATTGAAGAATGGAGTGAAAAAGAAGGATTCTGTGAGAGGTGATAAAGTAGGCCTTTCTTAGCTGGGAAAATTATAACATCTTGGGGGAAAAAGAGAGAGATAGAGAGAAATATATGGAAATGGAAAAAAACAGGAAGATTGAGAAAGAGAGAAAGAAAGAGATAGATGGATCGAGAGAGAGAAGGAGAAATAGAGAAGGTGAGAAAGAAGAGAGAGAAGACTTGTGAAATAGATACAAAAGAGAAAGATAAATGGGACTGCAAGTTATAATTCCAACGTGTCATGACCCCAACACCAAATAAGGAGGAAAACTAACATTATGTGCTACTCTACCTGAACCCATAAGTATGAATCGCTCTCTATCTACATGCGTGTGCGTGTGTACGTGAATGCTTGTGTGTGTGTGTGTGTGTGTGTGTGTGTGTGTGTGTGTGTGTGTGTGTGTGTGTGTGTGTGTGTGTGTGTGTGTGCGCGCGCGCATGCGTGTACGTACTTCTAGTCAGATATTTTTCGCACTGATCCCGTATCTTGTTTCATCTCGAGTCATGAACGACCTATTTTGATCGACGAAACGACTGCATGTCAATTGATGCTTCTTTGCCATTGAGGTCGATTCTAACATGCTTTTTGTCGTTCACTTCATTTCGGTCAATAAGTAATATACTCATTCTGGAGTTTATATTTACATTCACACACACAAACACACACACACTCACACAAACACACACACAGACACACACACACACACACACAAGAGATAGAAAAAAAAGACAGAATTAATTTCTCTCACACCTATAACCGCCTCCATTTCAGTCGAATAAAGAAGCACATGACGAACAAACCAACACCACGCCATCTTCCTTTTTCACTCACGTCTGTCTGTAAACCCGGTCGCTAATTTTCTTTCTTTTTTCCTCTTTCGTTTCTTTTCTTCCTTTCCTTCTTTGACCTTTAGCACTGTGAATTGCTTTGTGTATGGATGTCTTAGTCTGGTGGGTTTTTTTTATGTTACTTAGGTGAATGTTTGTGGTGATAATGACAGCGGTCAGTTAATGATGATGATGATGATGATGATGATGATGATGATGATGATGATGATGATGTTGATGATGATGAGTCCTTCGTTTCTTTGTATGTAATGAATTAGCTATGTAACTCTATTTATAAAGATGTAGTATAACACACGAAGGCACACTGACACGTAAACAAGCACACACACGTAAACAAGCACACACACGTAAACAAGCACACACACATAAACAAACAAACACACACACACACACACACACACACACACACACACACACACACACGCACACTACGTTGTACGGTTATCTGGACCACAACAAACACTTCACATTTGCACTTATACCTGTTCTTAGGAGTGTCTGGGTGAAGGTGGAACTTCACTCCAAGATACAACTCCAACCACGTCCGAGGCCCATGTTATGTCATGTGCGTGTGTTGCATGTCACGGTTGCATGCTGGCATTGCAAAGTACTTCATGTCCCTCATTACTGGCGGAATTATGATGAAGGTGACCCCAATCTTAGGACCCCACGCTTCGTAACTGAACCTTTTATTTTCTGTTCAATAATCGTTATAGCATTGCAATTTCATGCGATATTACATAGCTATCTTTTTAACTACTTGTTTTGTTTAATTAGCGCCGTACACGCATTTGCTATTTAGATAATATGTTGGCATTTTGCGGTATGCATTTCTTCCTTTTTGTCTCTCACGTGAATAAACCGCAGGATGAGGAGGTCTATCCTTCAACTGAGACAGACATATCCTTGCAAATAAATAGATGGAAGTTGTTACGCGTGCTTGTATGTTTTTTTTTTTTTTTTTTTTTTTTTTTTTTTTTTTTTTTTGGGGGGGGAGGGCGAGGTATCTGTGTATGTGTGTTTGTGTGCGTGTGTGTGTGAGAAAGGAGGACGTTTACTTGTTTGCTTGGTCTCTTTGCATGTTCAGTAATTTGCCATTTTTACCTTCTTAATTCATGGTATCATTATGCTTTTTCTCTTCTTCTTTCTTTCTTTATTTTTTTTCTTTTTTTTTCTTCTTTTTTGTGTGTGTGCATGTGTGTGTGTGTGTATATATATATGCGTGTGTATTAGTATATATGTATATGTCTGCCAATATATCCACACACAAAGCCACATTCATGCAATTCTTTCCATCCGAGTCCAAACCTACCTCCCCCCCCCCCCCCCCCCCCCCCGCCATCTTGGATAAGCTGCGTGTCCCAAGCAGCGGTTCAGCTCTCGTGATTGGCCCAGAGATCGCGGTCGTCACCATCGCCGGTTATTCCAACTTACGTAAATTGAGTGGAATTCAGTCCGAGCGGCCGCCGGCGCTGGCAATGCAATTCCCGATTCCGCTCAGTCGATTAGCTTCCTTTTATGACTTATTTTGCTTGTTCTGGATAATCATGTTCGATCATTGAAGTATATCCTTAGATTCAATGGCCAGTTTCGAATACGGAAATAGCGAGAGTCAAGGGAAATTATATATATATATATTTTTTTTTTTTTTACGTTTCTTTGTCTCTTTTATGGTGTCTTTTATATCAGTTTGAAACCACATTTCCATTCAATTTCCACTCGCTCATACCAACCGCCGACCTTCCACGCATCGGAAAATCTCCAATATAAACGCGTAGCTATCTCATCTTACACGCTTTGGTGACCCCAAGGGGCAGAGGTCAAAGGTCAAGCCATAACATGTCTCATCAAGTCGCCGCCAAGATCGTGGATTTAATGTAGCATGCGGCTTCAATGGTCCTTCGTATCATGACCTGAGACGTGTCTGCTTGGGCCCCGTGACCTCTGCGACGTGATGGGTCAAGGTGCCGCCGCTTGGGATTACGTCATCTCCTTCTTTTCTTGCGTTTTGCGTCGTGTCTTTGTCTAGGCTGTCTTTGTTTGGCCTGTGTCTGCGAGTGAGTTTGCTTTAGCTTCTTTTTGGGTTGTGTTTTCGAGGTGTGTCTTTGTTTCTGTGGCCGTGACTTGTGGGAACATAAGCATGGGTTTCTTTTGGGTTTCCTCTATCTGATATCTCTCTCTCTTTCTCTCTCTTCCTTTCTCTCTATCTCTCTCCCTCTCCCTCTCTCTCTCTCTCTCTCTCTCTCTCTCTCTCTCTCTCTCTCTCTCTCTCTCTCTCTCTCTCTCTCTCTCTCTCTCTCTCTCTCTCTCTCTCTCTCTCTCTCTCTCTCTCTCTCTCTCTCTCTCTCTCTTCTTTCCTTCATTTTCTTCCCCTCTCTTCTTTAAAAACTACCGAAAAAATAGAGATGAAATAATGAGATAAATGCAAGGAAAATAACTAAACAAATTCAATCATATCAAACAAATTTGTAAATGAAATATAGCAAACGCATCTGATCGCCACTTTAATAAGAAGGCCCAGCGCGCAAACAATTCCCCCAGATGTATTAAACACTTATGCTAAGATTTGCATATTCCAGACACAAATATCCGAAACTCCATTGGTTACGAATCCGTAATGAGCCGAGTATGAAGAGTGGAAACATTGATAATGTGGCAAGAGGTGTATATGATAATAATTATGATACGGATAATACTTGCCGTTATAGTATGTATGAGGCTTAAGAAAAATCAAGTATCCGAGTTTTGGATATAATATTTTGAAGGGGTAAAAGTTTCCAGTGAGTGACAGAAGGAAGGGGGAAGCAATATAGCGCATACCTAATCATGGTATACGTCCGTAGATCCCTATTACAACACTTAAAACTATCCCAGACATCGGTATAGTTGCAGTAAGCAAAAAAAAAAAATCCATATCCTTTACTAATCATGGTAACTCATGGCACCTGGCGAGTTCTTCGTACCTTGATCTGGTCGCTAGTACGGGTCAACCGAGTGGAAAGCCTGTGTGTTATTTGTGAGATAGCCAGACGCTGGTGAATATAATGAAAATTATATTTGTCAAATTGGGTAAGCCTACGTGTCTCCCTATATACTCAGACCAGCTGTCATCCCGCTGCTG
>BOPN01000274.1:264430-269430 GCA_017312705.2 Penaeus japonicus | reverse complement strand
GTGTGTGAGGGGGGGAGGGGTTTGTGTGTGTGAGGGGGGGAGGGGTTTGTGTGTGTGTGTGAGGGGGGGGAGGGGTTTGTGTGTGTGTGTGAGGGGGGGAGGGGGTTTATTATTGTGTGTATGGGAGAGAGAGAAGGAGAGAGAGAGAGAGAGAGAAGAAGAAGAAGAAGAAAAGGGAGAGAAGAGAGAAAGAAGAAGAAGAGAAGAGAAGAGAGAGAGAGAGAGAGAAGAAGAGAAGAAGAGAAAGCCCACTAGAAAGAAAAGGGAGAGAGAGAGAGAGAGAGAGAGAGAGAGAGAGAGAGAGAGAGAGAGAGAGAGAGAGAGAGAGAGAGAGAGAAGAGAGAAACACAGATAGAAAGAGAATTAAAGAGGCAAGAAAAACTGACATGAATCATCATTTCACATCTAAAATGCATGTTCCGCATTTTAGATTGAGTCTGACAAGCAAGACTCAAACACAATAATGAAGCCCAGAAACCACAGCTAGCGAGGGAGAGCGTGTATATTATATTCTGGATTATGCAACAAGGCAATCAAGATTTGCAATATTTAAAAAACTAAAGTAGTATCTGCTATGTAAACAGAAGTAAAATATTATAGTTCCAGCAACCGCAGAAACTTTCCCAATACACCGGTTGCCAGAACGCTTAACAACAGTGGACACACAAAACAATGGAAGACATTTTTCAAGGATTTCAGAAAACAGCTGCTGAACTATGTTTTACTTTACCTTACTGTTGGTAGTTTGAAATGCTTTACTAAGTCGTACTCGTAAATAGATAAATTCTTTATAACATATTTCAAGGATAGAATTGCTTTGATTATTATTATTATTTTTTATATATTTTTTCCTCTGTGCTATATGTTATGTCTCTCTCTCTCTCTTTCTATATATATATATATATATATATATATATATATATATATATATATATATATATATATATATATATATATATATATATATATATATATGTATGACTTGTAAACAAATAATAAACCAAATAATAAACAAACAAACCAAGCCAAATGAAGCAGCCAAACAAATAAATAAAGAAATGACAAACAATAAACCGTAAATAATAAGCAAATGACATACATAAATAAATATAAAAATAAATAATATGGAACTTAATAAACCAAATAAATAAACCAAATAATAATAATTCTCTCTATCTCTCTCTCTCTCTATCTATCTATCTATCTATCCGTCCCTAATATACTCTCTGTAGCATCTTCCAAAATCTCCCTGGACATGATCGGTATACGATGTTATGATATTAGTATCCTGTTAATGTTAACATGTTCCTCACAACACGGCCTGCCTTGAGAACATTTCCAGTTATTTGCTTAAAACAGATCTACGTAATTATGAGCAGCAACTTACAAGAATCTTAAACGACCATAAAATGAAAAATCAAATGACCCAATCTGGAGAACATTATTGCATATGCACCTTATGGTCAGGAGTACTTGCCATAACTTTCGATAGAAGAAAGTAGAGATGCTATTAAACTCAACGATGTTTACATGATCGTCATAAAAGAATAATGAGCATTCTTTTCACTTTGTTTATCATATGCATACTTACGGACAAGTATTATGATACTTTATTTTAAGTTAAGTTTATTGGTATGCATGATTGTAATGTGTATATTCATATATAAAGAATGTTCCGAATTTAGAGTTACATGTGGATATGGCTAAGACATACTTTGCAAATATCACAGTGTAAGGGATTATCAAGACAGCAGCAATGTATGGGTAATGAGTACCGTTTTGTTCATCGAATTAATTGTAACGTTTAATAGTCGATACATGATCTTACTTTTCCTATGACATACTACCCTAACACGGTCCTAATAAGTATACATATACATTATCATTTTCATTCCGGCCCTACATATTGTTGATCTGTTGCAGCGATGCCCGGCGAGTGCCTGCACCATGTGTCGGTCTGGCAAGCATCCGTTCGGGTCGCCGTATCAACCCAGGAAGCGAGATAAGTGAGGGGCGCAACGGGGCCACCGAACGCACTCATAGGTGTTCGCACCCTTTGGAGCCGAAGTGCCGAACCGCGAAGGAGGTGGCGCCACGACCTCGTTCCCTCAACATGTGTAGCCCTCGGTGTGACAGCCGGTTAATTGATCACCTTCTGGGCGGGTCTTCAGGTCTTATCCTGGCCCATTCATCCAACTCCCCCGCCCCGCCCCCACGCCCCAACTCTGCACTCTCCCTCTCACTCCCTCCCCACTCTCTACATCCGCCCTGTCCCTCTCACTCCCTCCCCACTCCCTACTCTCAGCTCAGTTCTACTATGAGTTCTCCTCACGCAGCTTATGCCAAGTATCTTTAGACAGAGTTTTTTCTGGTCGGAATATGTGGTTCCGGATTTACAGCTAAGATTTATATATCAAATGTCTTTCTCTTGATGATAAGGTCAAACTTCTTAGGTCTGAGTGTCTGTGTACGCAATAATGCAGTTGATTTCTATCCAAGATTCTAGATTATTAAACGTCTATTTATTTGATGGATGAAACATTACGTTAAAAAGTACGTTGATGTTGTTAGTGAATTATCCTCTTAAAACATCCTATTGATATCGTTGACGAATAAAAATGCAAAATATACTAATTCCGTTCATCTTCTTTGCATACATCACGTTTGTTACTACACAGAAAGTCAAAGGAATAGTACAGAAAACCTAAGCAGTGCTGGACCCCCCCCCCCCCCCAAAAAAAAAAAAAAAAAAACGCTTGCCAACGAGAAACATTATTGAAAACAGCAGTTCTAAAAACATAGCTTCGGTCTTTTCTCGTTCGTTCTCTTCTTTGTTGGCGTTTCTTCCTGTCTTCCTTTCCCTGTCGTTCGTCATTGGACGAAAATATAAAAAGGAGGGAGAGAGAGAAAAGAAAGATTTACATTCCGTTCGTCAAAATGTTTCTAGTTCTTACCGAGGAAGGAGAGGAATGGAGTAGGAAGAAGGAAATGACGATAACAGTCAGAGTGGTGATGATGATGGTGATGTTTGAGCGAGAAGAAAATGGTGATGGTGACGATGAGAAAAATGAAGAGGAGAATATAGTGACGCTAGAAGATGAGAAAGAGTAATGATGATGAGAATAAGGAAAGTGATGGTGGTGATGGTGGAAGAGAATGATGATGATCAGAAGAATGAAGGTGATGAGGGTGAGAAAATATGATAGTGATAACAAGAAGGAAAGTGTCGGTGGTGATAAAAAGAGTAATAATAATAAGAATATGAAATAGAAAGAGAAGCATGAGCAAGGATAAGAGAAAATTGACCCTGCATCCGAATCCCCTTCCCCATCCTCTCGTTTCCATCAGCTGATTTGGGTTTACAATCCGTCCTATTCCCAAGGCACGGTAAGGGATCTGGCAGACGACATCCTGTCTGCCATGAACAACCATGTATACCTATTGACCCTTTGTCTTCCTCTCTTCCTCCTCTTGTTTATACTCATCCTCCTCTTCTTTACTCTACTCTCCTCCCTCCCTGCCTCTACCCCTTACTCTCTCACTCGCTGGCTCCCTCATCCTATCATGCTTCTGCTTTTCTGTTTGTTTGTCTTTGACTTTCTCTCTCTCTCTCTTTCTCTCTCTCTCTCTCTCTCTCTCTCTCTCTCTCTCTCTCTCTTTCTCTCTCTCTCTCTCTCTCTCTCTCTCTCTTTCTCTTTATATATATATATATATATATATATATATATATATATATATATATATATATATATATATATATATGTATATATATATATATATATATATATATATATACATATATATATAATTTTCTGTCTTTCTTTCACTCCCTTACCCTCCCTCACCCTCTATCTCTGTTTCTGTTTCTTTCCTAAGGGAAGCAATGATTTTCGGCCCATTTCACTAACATTATGTCTATGTAAAATCATAGAATGGGTAATCTTAAATTGGCTAATGTATGAGATACCTTTTCAGAAAATATCTATAACCTTATGAAGGGAAAAAGCACGGCTAGTTGTATAATAAATCGTCTGAGTAAAGTTAATGGGAAGTGACGCTCTTTCGTCGACGTGAAGGGGGCGTTTGACAAGGCAAATGAAGATGTGATCTTAGAAGAGCTGGTGTGAAGGGGAAGCCAAAGGCGAGAGTTTGATTTCGGGGATGGACATCTCACGGAAGGATCCCGAAGTGGTGCACTCCTCAGGGAGAGGTTCTCAGTCCTACGTTGTTTAATGTTTCAATGGACAAGATAGGACAGCATGTCTTCCCAACTGGGACTCTGGTTATAAATGACCATATCATGCTACACTGTAGCCGTGTTCAGGTCACAGCGAGGGTATTTATTGAACTGTGGGATCTATGTCAGTTAATGGCCTTGCTTAATTCGTGTGAGATACAGACTGTCTACGGAATATAACCAGAAGGAAAAATGCATTGTCATATAAAGGATGAAATGTTTAGAGAGAGTTTGCATATACAAGTTATAGAATGTTAATATGTATTAATAACATCCAAGATTAAATCAATCATTTTAGAAATGTTTCCTTGGCACATTAAAACCATTGCAGGTTCTGACAAAACTTCTCTAGGTTTATGGATATCTACATTAAGAAGCATATATGTTAGCAATAGAGTTACGATTATGCTTCCCCTCTCCATATGAAATACAGCGATGCTCAGCTTCGTAAATTAGAGTTAGGTCAGAGTGAGGCAATGAGGATTATCTCAAGGTGTACAAGAACCACGCGGATAGAGATCACGAGGATGGAGCTTGACATCCCGAGTAGGATCAGGGAATTCAGACCTGGATCTGCTGTTATCAGGATGCTTAGAAAGCGGGACAGGCTGATTCGTCGTTTATGAGATGGGTTGCAAAGTACTAAAAGAGTCATGGCTAATGCATATGTTAAGAGGATTTACCACATATGGTAAATTTAAGTGTTCTTCGACATTATTTAGCAGTCGACGACAGGCGAGGGAGAGAACCCTGACATCAGGTA
>BOPN01000274.1:259430-261930 GCA_017312705.2 Penaeus japonicus | reverse complement strand
ATTCAAGCTCTTTATCTCTGTGGCTCTGCCGAGGGAGTGGGATTGTTTGGGCGTTTTATGGCTTCGGAGGACTTTTCGTAAATGCCGGGAGGAGAGAAGAGACGGATTTTTTTTTTTTTTTTTTTTTTTTTTAAGTGTAAGAGGGAAAGGTGGGGAAGGAGGTATGGAGGACTAAGGAAGGAAGGAAGGAAGGGAGGGAGAGAGAGAGGGGTTGGGGAGAAGGAAGTTAGATGGTAGTTAGATCGACAAACGAAGAAAGATAAAGATGAAGAAAGAGAGAATAAGAATGAGAGAAAGAGAGAGAGGAGAGAGAAAGACAGAGGAGAGAGAGAGAGAGAGAGAGAGAGAGAGAGAGAGAGAGAGAGAGAGAGAGAGAGAGAGAGAGAGAGAGAGAAAGAAAAGAGAGTGAAAGGAAGAGGCGAATGACAAAGACTAAGAATGAAACAAATAAGAAAAAAAAAAACAATGAGACCCAAGATAAAAAAAAAAAAAAGATGAAGATGGCAAAGGGAAAAAAAAAAAAAAAAAAAAAAAACTAAAAGAAATGAAAATCCAAGAGGAAGTGAAAAACCCATTAAGAGTGTTTGACCCAATATCTATTTTCTTAATTTTTCGTTCGTCCGCGTACAACATCACCTGAAATGACAACCTCGATTTTTGGATCGTCGCCTAATCATGAAGGGATAACTAAAGACAAGAGGAGACGGCGAAGAAGCTGAGAAGAGATTGTGAAGATAGTGAAAGATGATAGTGAGGAGAGTAGGCGAAAATAGAGGGTGTGATAAAGACAGTGAGGACAGATTGTGAAGATTATAGGCAAACAAATGAGAGTTGATAAAGATAGTGTAAAGAGACGGCGTATATAGTAAGAAGTGATAAAGATGATAAGAAGAAATCGTGAAGATTGAGGAAAGAGATGTTGATAATAGTGAGAGATGGTGAAAATTACAAGAAAAAAAATAGGGAAGAGAATGAGAAAAGATAAAGAAGATAGTGAAAGGAGATACCAAAGAAATAGCGAATATAAAGAGATGGTAAGAAGAAATAGGGGAGATAGTGAGAACAGATAGTAAAGATAGTAAGAGGAGAGAGTGAATACAGTAAGAGAAATAGTAAGAAGGAAAAGAAAAAAGAATAAGAAGAGTTAAATATAGTGACAAGAGAAGAAGGTGAATATAGTGAGAGAACGAAGGGAAGATAATAAAGATAGTGAAGAGAGAAAGAAGAGATCATAGAAATAATGAGAGGAGATAGTGAAGACAGAAAGAAAAAAATAGGAAGAAGAGGAAGAGGAAATAGTGAGACAAGTTAGAAGAAATATTAAATAGATAAAGTAAAGAAAGTGAGGAGAGAAAGTGATGACACTGAGAACCGAAAAATGAAGAGACGAGAGAAAGGGTAAGAGAGAGAGAGAGAGAGAGAGAGAGAGAGAGAGAGAGAAAGTGAACTATAGACCGAGTTTTTCGAAGAAGGTTTAGAGGAAGGGAAGGGGGGGAGAGGAGAGGAAAAGGACAAATTAAACAAGAAGAAATCAGAAGGAAAAAAGTACCAAGTCAAAAGAATAAAGTAAGAATGAACAAACGAAGAAAAAAGAAAAAAAGGAAAAAAAAAATGGAATGTCACTAACGGCTCAAGCGTGGAGTTTTGGGGTATAAGGGACCGGGGTGGTTAGTGGTCAGTGGGGGAGGGGGGGGGCAGCTGAAAGGGGAAGGTGGGTGGGTGGGAGAAGAGGAAGGGGGTGTGGAGGTAGGGGGGGGGGGAGGTGTTGACGTGACCACCGTAAGGTTCTTCTGCCGCAGACACATGCCAAGACGCTATGACGAGTTCGTTTAGCCGGAGTGAGTGTTTTTTGTTCTCTCTCTCTCTCTCTCTCTCTCTCTCTCTCTCTCTCTCTCTCTCTCTCTCTCTCTCTCTCTCTCTCTCTCTCTCTCTCTCTCTCTCTCTCTCTCTCTCTCTCTCTCTCTCTTCTTTTGCACAGTTGTGTTTGTTAGGAGAAGCAATGAGGGGGGAGGTGAAAAGAAGATAGGGAGGGGGAGGGTCTATTTGTTTGTACTTGGGTCTCTCTTTCTCTCTCTCTCTTTCTCTCTCTCTCTCTCTCTCTCTCTCTCTCTCTCTCTCTCTCTCTCTCTCTCTCTCTCTCTCTCTCTCTCTCTCTCTCTCTCTCTCTCTCTCTCTCTCTTTATCCCTCACATCCGCTCTATTCGTATTTGTAGTGGATCTTGCTCTCTCTCTCTCTCTCTCTCTCTCTCTCTCTCTCTCTCTCTCTCTCTCTCTCTCTCTCTCTCTCTCTCTCTCTACCCCCCCCCCTCTCTCCTCCTCCATATTCCGGATTTTCATTCCGTTCTCCGTTCATAACAATTTCTTCGAAGTCAATTAGCAATAAGGTCACGACAGAATGATATTTTTATCTCTCCTTTTCTTCCTTTATTTTTCTTCCTCATCCCACTTCTCCTGTACGTCATTATCTTGCTCTTTCTCATTATACTTCTTACGTACTAAT
>BOPN01000274.1:217500-220000 GCA_017312705.2 Penaeus japonicus | reverse complement strand
CTCTCTCTCATTCTCTCTCTCTGGCTCGCTTTTTCTCTCGGTCGCTTTTTCTCCCTCTCTCGCTCTCCTTCTCCACCTCACCTCTCCATTTCTCTCTCCTCCATCCTCTTCTACTTCTTCTTCTCTCTCTCTTCATCTATCTATCTTCTCCATACCGATTTATATCTCTATTTCTCATTCACTCACTCACTCTCCCTTCCCCCCCTTCTCTCTCTCTCTCTCTCTCTCTTTCTCTCTCTCTCTCTCTCTCTCTCTCTCTCTCTCTCTCTCTCTCTCTCTCTCTCTCTCTCTCTCTCTCCTTCTCCACCTCACCTTTCTCTTCCTCACCTCACCATCTCCATTTCTCTCCCCTCCACCCTCTTCTACTACTTCTTCTTCTTCTTCTTCTTCTTCTTCTTCTTCTTCTTCTCTCTCTCTCTCTCTCTCTCTCTCTCTCTCTCTCTCTCTTTCTCTCTCTCTCCTATATCCCCTCTCGAATTTTGTCCTTTTCTTTTTCGCGTGTTCCTTCTCGTGTGGCGGTAGGCTCCATCACAAGCCTCGCTTCACTGAACACTTGTTGAGCTCATCATGCCCCATATGATATAATTTAATCACAAACTCTTTATAAGGTGGAGGGGGAGAGGGGATGAGGACGGAGAGTGAGAGACTAATAAATAAACCCGCCACTAGTCGTTCAAATATTACTGACCGAGTTGCATATCTGAGATTTTTCAACCCTTTTTTAATCCCGAGCAAATGATACACTCACTCGTTCGTAAAGTGCAACTGACTTGATGACTGTGGTCGTTTGAGCGAACGCGGTGGGTCACTGGGCGTTTCTCTTCGGACCAGTGATCCTGCCTTCCCTTCATCCCCTTTACTACTGCGTCCCTTCTTTCCCTCCGTTCCCTCTCCACTCCCTCCGCTACCTGTCTCGTCCGGGGAAACGCATAAAAAAGAGACATTATGAAATTACAAAGGTATTGTCGTTAATGAAAATTTGTTATATCGTTCAGCTTATAGGCATACGTACATGTGTATTCTAACTGATATCTATACATAAATAGTTCAAAGAATCCATGGGCTTCTTAAGCTTCCACAGTTGTATAATCCCTCATGTAAGCACGCAAATAAAAGAGCAGCGCAACATCATTAACCTAACAGCAAAGAAACAAACGCCTGCAAAAACAAGCAAACACTCATAATCTCCACAAATATTTCAAGCGCGATCACATCCGACACATTTTCCGGAATATAAAGTACAAATTCAAACGATTTAAAATTCTCATGGATCTGGCGGGATAACACCGGGTATTTGGAATAGCTTAAGCGTGTTAGTCGGCCACATTATCAGATAACAATTATATGATATGAAGGGAAAGCTTTGAGGGCTATTTCATTAACTTCAAGTGATATTAATAGAATATTTTTTTAAGCTGGTTCGCAGCAGGTTTACCTTTTTTTTTTTTTTTTGTATAGATTCGGAAAACTTTATCTATGTCATCCAGTGGACTTAATCGTCATTAGAATGCTATTATCAAAAGACTGATTACAGAAAATATGCACTCGGATTTGCATTAGAAAATAGTGATTATTTATGTAAAGCTGTTTAGCTGATATTTTCCAAACTCTCTAGTATTTGAAATTTTATTGACATCCCAGCGATGCATCATCTGAGGTGATCCTTCTTTTTGCATATTCATCATATGAATTTTCGATATACTTTTATGTTTAGTAATGATCTGCAACTTAACGCTCTCGGGCGAATATTTTTCCTAGGTTATTTGTTTTTGCTATCCCTCTTTATCCTAATTATTAGTTATTTTCGGATATGTATCTAATTGATGCTTATATTTTACATGAATAAATCGCGTATATCATTGCTCTGTTTTGCTAGTTTTATGCAACACGTATGTAGCACAAACATATTCGTAGTGTACACCCTATATCAACATTGTGATGCAAGATACAATATAAATTGCAGGAAAGAAAGATAATGTAGTTACGGTAAATCGCTGTCACTACAAAATAACCTTTTAGTCGGAACTATGTATTCGCAATACAAACTAGTTTCATGAAAGGACAGAATAACATTTTATCTTCTCTTTTTAACTAATTAGACAAAGTGAGAGTTTTATTTTTAATAGCATGCATCTTTATCAGAAATGGGTGCGGTTAATTTCAGAATTCCAGAAGCCAACTCCAACAACTGAAAAGGTACTTGACAACAGTGGGTGTCAAAGGACCCCTAGATAGCCCACTAGGGGAGGAGCGATTATGACCTGCAAGCAACTTAGTAAACAAACACTCAGATACTACATGTAGCAAAAACAGATGAACATAGATAGGCCCAGAGTCAGATTTGATGTACAAAAATAAGAGAAAGAAACAAATAGACGGAAGAAAACCAGTAATCAATCAGGCTAATAAGAGCAGAAAAAGGTGTTCATCCCGACAGAGCAGCTCGTGGAGGAGCCGGGTGTCTGAGGCGAGCGAGCGAAGAAATCCCTCCACGGGTCTG
>BOPN01000274.1:207500-210000 GCA_017312705.2 Penaeus japonicus | reverse complement strand
ATGTGTTTATCTATCTATTTTTTTTCGTTTCTATTTCTTGTTTATTTGCCTTGTTTTGTTTTGTTGATTCTGATATTGATTGACCTGTCGAAGAGATATGATCTTGGATAATTATACACACACACACACACACACACACACACACACACACACACACACACACACACACACACACACACACACACACACACACACACACACACACATATATATATATATTTATATATATATATATACATATGCATATCCACACATACATTTCTCTCAATATTTCCCCGCCTATATATATATATATATATATATATATATATAATTTAAGTAATGTAGTAGAAATAAATTAAAGGAGAGTAAAAAAGGATTTAAAGCATGAATTTCACAGAAAGGAAAAAAGAGACAAGATTGATATAAGATCTGAATTTTGCATAAAAAGAATGACAAGAAGATAAGAAATACTATGGTTCCCTTTAAAAACGATGAGGTCAGAATTAAAGCTTATATTGCGCACAAAGAGGATAAAAGAGAATAAAACCTGTGTTTCATATAAAGAAAACATATGACATATAAAAAAAACACGAAAATAATGCCTGAATTTCACACAAGGGGCAAACAACAACAAAAACAAAATCCTTAATTTTGCAAAAAAAAAAAAAGAAAGGAGAGAGAGAGCAAAAAAAGTAAAACCTAAAATGTTGCTAAAAGAAAAGAAAAAAATAGAACGAATATAGATCCTGAATATCACATTAAAGAAAGAAAGAAAGAAAGAAAGAAAAAGATATTAATTAAAACAAGAGAAAGCAAAGACAACATTTCACCTTTATAAAAATATAAAAGTATTACCTAAAATATTGCACAAAGGAAAAAAACAAGAAACTAAAAAAAGAAAAGAAAATAAAGCCTGGATTTCACGCGAAGAGAAAAGAGAGGAGGCTAAGAGGAACAGAGACACAGCCGCGGGCAAGGGAGGGAGAGACGGAGGGAGGGAGGGAGGGAGGGAGGGAGGGAGACAGGGAGAGAGAGAGAGAGAGAGGGAGGGGGAGAGCCAGGCATGCCGGTCGGCACCATCAGCACTCTGCCATGACCCACCCTGGCACTCTCGCTCTCTGTCTGTCTGACTGTCTGTCTGACTGTCTCATTCTGTGTGTCTGTTTGTGTTTCTGTTTCTGTCTCGGACTCTTTATATATCTCCCTCTTTTTCTTCTCTCTCTCTCTCTCTCACTCTCTCTCTCTCTCTCTCACTCACTCTCTCTCTCTCTCTCTCTCTCTATTTCTCTCTCACTCTCTCTCTGTCTCTCTTTCTCCCTTACACCCTTCTCCACCACACACATACACACACACACGAACTCGAATACGAAAGATACCCCTAGCCACGCCCCCTTACCCATTGTCCTCTATCCCTCACCATACTCCGCTGCTTTCTCCCCATCACCACAACCCCCTCTTCTCCAACGCCCCCTCTCCCTCATACACCACCCCCACCCCTTTATATTCCTCCCCCCCAACATCTTTTTCCCTACCCCCACACCTTTCAACCCCTTCCCTATACCTTGACCTACCCTCCGTCCTCTGTCCTCCCCTCCCCCCACTGACCTACAAACCCTTTGGCATTAGAGGATGTCCTAATTATCGAATTAGAATTCAATCACGAAGGCAGGGGGGAGTGGGGAGGAAAGGGGAAGGAGGGGGAGGGAAGATAGGAAGCGAGAGGGAAAGGAGGGAGAGGGAGGGAGGGAGGAAGGGAGGGGAAGGGGAGGGATAGGGAGGGGAGGGAGGAGAAGGGGGAAGAGGGGAAGGGGGGAAAGAGGAGGGACGGGGGAATGGGGAAGAGGGTAGCCTGGGAAGGGGGCGGAGAATCATTAATGAATGGCGTTAGATAAAGTGGCCTTGATAGGCTCTTTGTGGAGGCGAATGCTCAAGGGATGTTTAAGAATCTCGGGGATAACCAAAGGGGAGGTGGAGGAGGGGAAGGGAAAAGGAAAGGGGGTGGAGGAGGCGAAGGGAAGAGGAAGGGGGGTGGAGGAGGGGAAGAGAAGAGGAAGGGAAGGGGTGAAGGGGGAAGAGGGGGGAAGGAGGGGAGAGAGGTAGAAGGGAAAGGGCAGAGAGTGGAGGGTGGAGCAGAGATAGAAAAGAGGGAGGGAAATGGAGAAGGAGGAAGGGAAGGGGTGAAGGGGGAGGAGGGAGAAGGGAAAAGGGAGAGGGAGGGATGGAGGGGGATGTAATTGAAGGTTGGGGGGAGCTAAAGTGCGTTGGGGAGGAGAAGGAGGGGCAAGGAAAAAGGGGGAAGGGGGAAAGGGGAGTAGGTGGAAGGTGGAGGCGAAATAGGAAAGAGGACATGAGAGAAAAAATGGAGGAGAAAAAGGAGGAGAGAGGGGAAGATGTATGAAAACGGAGGGAAGAGGAAGAAAAGGAAAAGGGGGAAGTGAGGAAAGGGGGAGGGGGTGAAGGGGAAAAGGGGGGAAGGGGAAGCGGCAGGGTAGGACAGCAGCAACCCGAAGCTTAAAGC
>BOPN01000274.1:182500-185000 GCA_017312705.2 Penaeus japonicus | reverse complement strand
TCTTTCCCTCATCTCGTCTCTCTTTTTTTCTCTCTTTCCCTCTTTCCCTCATCTCGTTTCTCTTTCTTTCTCTCTTCTCGCTTCTCTCTTTCCCTCTTCTCGTCTCTCTCTCTCTTTCTCTCTTTCCCTCACCTCGTCTCTCTCTTTTTCTCTCTTCTCGCTTCTCTCTTTCCCTCCTCTCGTCTCTCTCTTTTTCTCTCTTCTCGCTTCTCTTTCCCTTTTCTCGCCTCTCTCTTTCCCTCTTTTCGTCTCTCTCTCTTTCTCTCTTTCCCTCATCTCGTCTCTCTCTTTTTCTCTCTTCTCGCTTCTCTCTTTCCCTCTTCTCGTCTCTCTCTCTTTCTCTCTTTCCCTCATCTCGTCTCTCTCTTTTTCTCTCTTCTCGCTTCTCTCTTTCCCTCATCTCGTCTCTCTCTCTTTCTCTCTTTCAATCATCTCGTCTTTCTCTTTTTCTCTCTTCTCGCTTCTCTCTTTCCCTCTTCTCGTCTCTCTCTCTTTCTCTCTTTCCCTCATCTCGTCTCTCTCTTTTTCTCTCTTCTCGCTCCTCTCTTTCCCTCCTTTCATCTCTCTCTCTTTCTCTCTTTTAATCATATCGTCTCTCTCTTTTTCTCTCTTTCCCTCCTCTCATCTCTCTTCTCATCTCTCTTCTCCAACCTTTTTCTCGTTTGCCTTATTCATCCTTTCCCTTTTTTCTCGTCCCTTCCCCCTTTCCCTAAACTCCCTTTATCTTTTGCCTCTACCCCTGTTTCTCTCTCTGTCTCCCTATTCCCTCTCCCCCTCTTCTACCCCCACTCTCCCAATTTTTCTCTCCCTTTCCTTCTCCCCCTCTTTCTCTCTCTCCTCTCCTTATCCCCCTCTTTCTTTCTTTCCCCCTTCTCATCCTTATTCTCATCTCCTCTCCATCTTTTTTTTTCCGTCCCCTCTCTTCCTCCTAGACCCCACTAACTCTTCCCCTCCATACTCTTCCTCCCTCCCCTCCTCCATCCCCCTCCTCAAAGCCAGGGAATGTTGCCAGACTCTAAAGCCAAAGAGATCCCCACCCCCTCATACCTCCTCCCAGTCCCCTACCTACACCCACCTCCACCACCCCACCAGAAGCCAGCATCTCCATCTCCTACACATTGCATTAGCATGCTAGCACCGGCCACCAACTTAACTTTTTTTTTTTTCTTTCTGTTCTTTTTTTTTTTTTTTCTTGCTTGTTGTCATTACATCTTGACGTCTGTTTGGTTCACCGTTTATTTGTCTAACTGGAGAGACAGGTAGGTAGACAGATTGATAGATAGATATATAGATAAATGTATTGCTGGGCTAATGAGAGAGTGTTAGAGAAAAGATGGAGCTAGAAGAAGTTAGCAGAGAAAGTTGCAGGGAGACAGAGAGAGAGAAGAGAGAGAGAGAGAGAGAGAGAGAGAGAGAGAGAGAGAGAGAGAGAGAGAGAAGAGAGAGAGAGAAATAGAGAGAGAGAGAGAGAGAGAGAGAGAGAGAGAGAGAGGGAGAGAGAGAGACAATGAAAGAGATAGAGAATAATAAAATGAGTAATGACTTATAGATAACGATAGACATATAACAACAACAGCAACATCCATACTGACAGCAACAACAACAAAAATAGTAGTAGGAATGTCAACAACGATAATGCAGAGAATAATGGTATATGATAATGATGATAATGAGGATAATAGTCTACGCTAATGATGTGAATGATGGTCTTTGATGATAAGGACAATAACAGGACAGATTAAAGGCTTATGGGAGATTTTGCTTGTTTTGTTATCATCGTTATGATAACAATAATAAAGAGGGACATGATGATGATATTGATATTGATAATAACGATGATGATCGTTATGATGGAAATAATTATGATAATGCTAATGATAATGATGAGATTGAGGATGATTATAAGGGTGAGGGCAATGACTATAATAATAATAATGATAGCAAATTCGAATACTATACTAATGATACTAATTATGATAATAAAACAATAAAAAATAATCTTAATAGGAGTAATAAAAAAAACAGTATCAATAACAAGAGTAATGATAATACTATCAAAACTCTTTACGTCACATTATCTCCCGCAAAAGACAAACAAACAAATGAAGATATAATCGAAGGAATGGATGGAGGATGGGAGAGGGAGAGGGGAAGGGGAAGGGGAAAGGGGGAGGGAGAGTGAGGGATGGAGATGGGGAAGGGAGGAGGGGAGGGCGAGGGGAGCGGATGGGGGAGGGAGAGGGCGAGGGGAGGGGAAGGGGGAGGAGAGGGCGAGGGGAGGGGAAGGAGGAGGGAGAAGGGAGGGGAAGAGGAAAAGGCTAGGGAGAGTAAGGGATGGAGATCTGGGAGAGGGGGATGGGAGGGAATGGTGGGAGGTAAGGAAGAGAGAAAGGGGAGAAGGGCAGGGGAGAAGAAAAAGGGGAGAGGGGCAGGCGAGAAGAAAAATTAGAGAGGGGATAGGGGAAAAGAGAAAAGGGAGAGGGGGAAAGGTAGAAGAAGA
>BOPN01000274.1:140000-145000 GCA_017312705.2 Penaeus japonicus | reverse complement strand
AGGGAGCTGAGACCGAGGGAGCCCGATTGAGACTGAGGAGGATCGAGAGAGACTGAGAGAGAAGCGAAGAAAGAGACCGAGCGAGATCGATACATAGCGAGAGAGACCGAGAGATAAGGGTCGATAAGGACCGAGAGATAAACAAGGACACCAAGAGAGACCGAAAGAGATGAATGCAGGTTGAGAGGAACCGCGAGAGACCCAGAGAGACCTAAAGAGACTCCAAGGGAACCCCTGAGACCCCTACGTGACCCAAAGAGACGTCAAGAGACCCCAGGAAACCTTAACAGATCCCTAAGAGACCCCTTAAAGGCCCTAAAAACATTATGAGAGAACAAGAGACCTTAAGGGAACCCAAGAGGCCTTTTTAAGAGATCCAAAGAGACATTAAGGGACACTAAGACACCTTTAAGAAAACCCAAGAGACACTAAGAGACGCCTAGAGGAACCAAGAAGACCCCATTAGACACGAAGAAACAGCTGAGAGACCCCACGGGGCCCAAAGAGACACCATGAGACCCCAAGAGTCCCCTTGAAAAATCCTCAAGAAGAAGTGCCCAAAGAGACCCTTAAGAGACTCTAAAAGACCCCAGGAGACCCCGATATGCCCAAAGAGACCCATAAGACAACTAAAAGACCCTAAGGGACCCCCGAGAGACCCCAAGAATTACACGAGTCCCCAAGAGACCCCAGATGTCGCCTCGGAAAAATCCTCGAGAAGTGACCTACCCCCCCTCGCCTCCGTCACCCCTCCCCCTCCTCCTCTCCCCCGTCACCCCTCCCCCTCGCCCCAATCAAAGCGGAGGGGCATAATTGCAGTGGCAAGAATCGCAATACTGCAATTAGGCAACGCACGGGATTTCCTCGTCAGTCAGCATTTCCATGATTACGGTTGTCACTGGCACGCTGTTGGATGGGTTGTTTGGAAGGACTGTTGGAAGGGAAAGAGCCCTTGGTAGGAGTGTAGGAAGGGGTGATGGAAGCGTTGGTGGAAGGGAAAGAATTGTTAGAAAGGATGTTGGAAACCTGTTGGTAGAGTTTTCGGAAGTGAAGGGCCTCAGGCAGGGACATGGAACGAGGGGAGATATGAAGGCTGTTGGAAGGAGGGAAGAATGACTCTTGGAAGAGGAAAAGGATGTTGGAAAAGAAGAAGAACTGTTGGAAGAGTTGCTAAAAGAGCTGTTGAAAGTGGCTCGAGCTGTTGGAAAAAGCAGGAAGCAATCTACTCGTTGGAAGGGCTGTGCATTCATACCCAAGCTGTGGTTAGTCCTGGACAACCTGTTTACCGTTTTGCATGATTGGCATTCGTACTGACGCATGGCTGCATGACGCACTGGCTCGATGGCTGGCCGGCTGCTTGTGAGGGCTTATTTGTCTTCGTTTGAATCGACTGCATTTGTGTTGGCAGTGTGACAAATGGTATTTTTTTGTTGCTTACATCATTGTTGTCGTTTTCGACTATGTTTTTATGACCTTGTTTTTCTTCTTTTTACAAGGCTCAATGTTTTTGTTTTATTTTGCTTTTGTTTACGTGCTTCTATTCGTTTGGCGTTGTTTCAAAAGGTCTGAATAGGTGATATAGTCTATGCTTTCTGTTTGTGTCTTTTTTTCTTTCTTTTTTTATGTGTTTTTAGTGTATATATAGACCTGGACCTTTTTATTTAATGCTTTCATGTTAACAAAGAAAAAAATAAAATAAAACGAAGGATATCTTACAAACCAATACATCATATCAAAAATGAATCATGATATACAAATTTATTTCGCTTGTGTTTGTATGTGAACAAAGAGAGAACGCGAGAGTAAAGGAGACAGAAAAATAGATAGACAGATAGACACAAAGAGAGAGAGAGAGAGAGAGAGAGAGAGAGAGAGAGAGAGAGAGAGAGAGAGAGAGAGAGAGAGAGAGAGAGAGAGAGAGAGAGAGAGAATGAGAGAGAGAGAGAGAGAGTAAAGGAGACACAAAGATATATATATTTATATATATATATATATATATATATATATATATAGAGAGAGAGAGAGAGAGAGAGAGAGAGAGAGAGAGAGAGAGCACAAAGTTCAGTCAAGAGTCGATCATGGTGACGTCACAAATCAAAGCGAATCAACAGCCCCCTTCGAAGTCTACTTCCATCTTGCGTTGATCCCAAGCCTCTCGTCTTCGGGGCAAGGGGGGAGAGGAGGAGGAGGAGGAAGAAGAGGGGGAGGAGGAATAGGAGGAGGGGGAGAGAGGGATGAAAAGAGGAGAGGGAGAGAAGGAAATGAAGAGGGAGGTAGGAAAAGGAGGAGGGAAGGGAGGATGAGTAGGAGAGGAGAGGGAAAGAGGGGAAAGGAAAGTGGAGAGAGAAAGAAAAAGAGGAGGGGGGGGGGGCGGAAAAGGGGGAGGGAAAGAAGGGAAAGGAAGAGGGCCTGGAGACGGGAAGGAAGAAGATGAGGAAGGGGAGAGAATGAGGAGGAGGAGAAAGAGGAATAAGTGGCCAGAGGGGAGGAAGAGGAGGAGGGAAAAGGAGAAAAGGAGAAAAGGGGGAGACGGATAAAGAAAAGGAAAAGAAGGATAAGGAAAAAAAAAGAAAGGAAAATGGAAAAGAAGAAAGATCAGCAGGGAAAAAAAGAGAAATAAGAACAGGGACGCCAAACATAATTATGATTAGAAGAACAATATAAAGACAAATGGAAATAACCATAAGAAAAGAAAGCAACAAAACTGAATAAAGCGAACCAAGAAGAAGAAGAAGAAAATGAAAAAGAAGAAGAAGAAGAAGAAGAAGAAGAAAAACGGAGAATAAAGACAAACCCCAGATCAGAAACAGAAAAAGACGTCGGTAAAGGGACTAGCCTCAAGTCACACTGGAACCCTCAAGGTCCTATTTCACGTCCAGGATTCTGTCTTATGTCTTTGATGTGGAGGACCCAAGCAGAAACCCGGACAAGACGGCGATAAAGAAAAAAAAGAGAGAGAGAAAAAAAATAGCACTTGACGAAACACGTCTTGAGGGCGACGGAGACTTCTTTAGGCCATGGAGTGTAAATATGGCGCTGGACATGCACTTTGGATATGTGTGTGTTAAAGCGGCGTCGAAGAGTAGGCTGCTTAGATATATATATATTTTTTTTTCCATAGCTTTAGTTGTTTTTTTATGTCTCTGTATCCGTCCATCCATGCATTCATCCATCAAACCATACATATATTCATCCCTCTATACATATGAGAAAGAGAGAGAGAGAGAGATAGAGATAGATAGATAGATAGATAGATAGATAGATAGATAAAGAGAGAGAGAGAGAGAGAATGAGAGATAGAGATAGATAGATAGATAGATAGATAGATAGATAGATAGATAGAGAGAAAGAGAATGAGATAGAGAGAATGAGAGAGAGAATAAACGAGAGAAAGATGAAAAAAAAGACGAAGAGGAGGAGGAGAAGGAGGAGAAGGAGGAAGAGGAGGAAAGGGGGAGGAGGGGAGGGCTTGTTCTGACGACTTACATCGATCTAGTAAAGAAGGATCAAGTCAGTGGAGGTGCGAGCCAGACGCTACGCCCGCTCGCTTTCATTAAAGGCCTCAATTCTGCTGAGGTGTGAAGTTGTGAGGGGCGTGAGGGCTACGTAGGGGAGTCGGGGGGGGGGGGGGAATCGGGAAGAGGGGGGGGGAAAGGGGGAAGCGGGGAGAGACGAAGGGAATAGGGGAGGGGAGAGAGCAGCGGCAAGCAAGGGTGAGCAAAAAGACGGCAGAAGGAGGGGAGTTAAAAATGGGATGGTATATAAAAATCCCTTGGTAAAGGAGAGCTGAAACCTTTGGCCTGAAGGTGGAAGCTAAAATGCACAATATGAACAGAACTAGATCTACAAACAGGCGAAACCTAAACCTTTGGAATACAATAGATGATCTTGGACATAAAAAGGCTAAAACCTTGGATAGAATTTAATTAGATTTTGGGCAGAAAAACACTAAAACATCGGACTGAAATAGAACTGAAAACCCAAAATCTAAAAAAAAACCAGACCTAAAGAGCTATAAACTCTTTAAAGCTAAAAAAATGAAAGAACACAAGACAGATAAAACACTAGACTGTAATGAGCTAAAATTCTGTTGAGAACAAAGCTAAAACTCTGGACTGAAGTAAGCTAAAAACCCTTTTCAGACGAGCGCTAGAACCCTGGACAAAAGAGGGCTGAAGGGAGTTAAAATCTCTAGCAAAAAAAAGAAAAAAAAAAGTATAATAACAGGAAGTGTAGACTGTCGGAAAAACGTAAAAAAAATGTTATGGTGTGACTAGGGTATCTTAATTAAATGTCAATAAGGATGAGCCTTTTAAAGATTATCTTTTTACTTCACTTTTTAATTCATATGCTTCTGATGACTTTGTTTTCATCTTTTCTTACTTTTTTTTTCTCTCTCTCTCTCTCGAACCACCAGGGAATTAAAAGAAAAGGAAGAGAGGGAATCCAAGAGGAAATAATTAAGGCAAGAAGGGGCTCTCCAATGCCCTGTTAATGAATCACAGGTATAATAGCACATTACCTCTCCCTTAGGTGTGCTACGGAACTCTTGGGTGTGCTCAAGGGGTCGAAGCAATATTTGGTTTCCACCGGCTCGAGTTTTCTTTAATCTCTGCTTCTACCTGTATTTCGTTCTTTTCTCTTTTGGTTTGTTTGTCTTTCTGTCTGTCTGTCTGTCTGTCTCTCCTTTTTTCTATTTTCTCTCTCTTTTATATCCTTTACATTCGTATCTATATCCTCAAATCACACACACATACATATATACACAAACACACACGTACACACACACACATAAACACACATATACACAAACACACATGTACACACACACACACATGCACACAAACACACACACACACACATACACACACACACACACACACACACACACACACACACACACATACACACACACATGCAAACAAACACACACACACACACACACACACAATAACATGAACACAAAACAGCACACAACGGACCAATCTTTCAACGAAGTG
>BOPN01000274.1:122500-127500 GCA_017312705.2 Penaeus japonicus | reverse complement strand
CCGGAATCAACTTGCTTGTATTACATTTGTGATTATGTTTTAAAGAAAAAAAAAAAGTTTATAAATTGATTTTATAAACATTTTTGCAACCAAAGTTAGATTTAGAAACTGTATCTATAACAACTTTGTCATATAAGTTTTAGCCTGTAATTTGTTCCTGTAATCACTTCGCAGCTGAACACTAATTCGTTAATTGGTTAATTAATTATTATGTTATCAAATGACACAATTCCCCGCGGAAAATACCACTAGGATTGATGCAGTAGTTAGGTCGTTTCATAAATTGGATAGTGTGAATTCACATTGTGTTTCGAGACAATTCGAGTTTTCGGTAATAAGTTCAAGGCAACAGCAGTTGTGGGTAATACATGCTCATTTATTGTTCATTTGGGGTATTTGTGTGTGTGTGTGTGTGTGTGTGTGTGTGTGTGTGTGTGTGTGTGTGTGTGTGTGTGTGTGTGTGTGTGTGTGTGTGTGTGTGTGTGTGTGTGTGTGTGTGTGTGTGTGTGTGTGTGTGTGTGTGTTCGTGTGTGTGTGTAAGTGTTACCATACAAATATAGTATATAAAACATTACAATTCTACATCACCCTCAGCTGCAATGATGGTCATTTGGTTGTAATACGTACCTGAAAAGAACAATATGAAAATTAAATATCTATAGACAGCTATTTCTCATTAATTACATGTATCTTCATACATATAAATTTATATTTACCCCCAAAAGCATTTACCAAAAGCCTTCTCGGTGTGTCTTAGATAAAAAAAAAATTAAATATATAAAGCTTGTTCTACACTGAATCATCCATCAAAAAAGAAATCTATTTGGCGAGGACGGTCAGGAACAAGGAATCAATACAATTAATCGATGCAACATTATTGACCTAAATAGATCAAAGTTAAATTATGTATATTGGTGAATTTTGCCAACAACAACAACAGCATAGGATATCATCTAATGGATTATTTTTTATGAATATTTGATTACCAGTCAAATGAGAAATCCAGAAATCTAGTTAGCGAGGAAGGTCAGGAGCGGAGACCGGGAATCAATAAAGGGGATTGATGCAACTTTTTAAAAAGAAATCAACAAGAAAAAAATTGTATATTGGTGAAGATTTCCAGTTTTCGACCCCAAGAAAATAAACTAGTTTATTGTTTTTATGAATAGGATTAGTCTACGAGCTTTTCATTTTGTTTTTGTAATATTTCACACATATGATTAGAATAATGGCTTTAATAATACTAATGCATTTACGCCCCCGCTTTTACTCGAAAAGAAAGGGCGAAAGAAAGGAAATTAATATGATAATGGGACATATGTCGGTGGATTATGAATATAACATTAATGATTTTAAAATGACTTATACGAAAAGAAAAAAAGAAAAAAGAAAAGAGAGAGAGAGAGAGAGAGAGAGAGAGAGAGAGAGAGAGAGAGAGAGAGAGAGAGAGAGAGAGAGAGAGAGAGAGAGAGAGAGAGAAAATCTTCCTTCGCTCTCATTGTCTCATGCAATCTCACGCGATCACGGCCGGTGCAGGATATATGATATCCACATGATATCCACATACATACCCCACATGAACATCTCCTGCCGTGCAACAAAGGCTTTAAAGAACTCCCAATTAGCCCCAATGAGGACGGGGTTAATGCCGGCGGTAAGGTGGAAAGGTCAGCTCCAGTCTACCCCCTATCCCGTACTCCCCCCCCTTTCCCCCCCTCACCCCTTCTTCCCTCGACCCCGAATATAGCGTCGGCTTAATGACCTTATGTCCCCTTTCCTCACGCCCCAACTTCCCCTCCTCTCTGCAGCTTTCACCTTTCCCCTCTTTCTTCTCATCTCCCCATCTCTCTTCCTCGTTTTTCCTTCCCCCTTTCTCACTACTTCCCTCTCATTTCTCACTTTCTCTCGGCCCTTTCCCATATCCCTTTTCTTATCCTTCACTCGTCCCTCTTCGTCTCACCTCCTCATTATGCCATTTCTTTCTTTTCCTCAATCTTTCCCCCCTTTCTCCTCTCTCCTTCGTTTTCTCGTCCACGTCTCACTTCTTTTCTCTTCATTCTTCCCTTTTCCTCTTTTCCCTCTTTCTCCTCGTCCCCCTTCTCCTCCTCCTCCACCTCTTTAGCCTCCTCCTCCTCCTCCTCCTCCTCCTCCTTTTTCTTCGCCCCTTTTCCCTCT
Organism: Penaeus japonicus; assembly: GCA_017312705.2. NCBI lineage: Eukaryota > Metazoa > Arthropoda > Malacostraca > Decapoda > Penaeidae > Penaeus > Penaeus japonicus. The sequence continues at coordinate 125,325 of BOPN01000274.1, read as the reverse complement.
TTCTTCTCCCTTCTCCCCCCATTCCCCTCATCCATCTCCCCTTTTCTCCCCTCTTCCCTCTTTTTTCTCCCCCCATTCCCCTCTTCCATCTCCCCTTTTCTCCCCTCTTCCCTCTTTTTTCTCCTTTCTCCCCCCATTCCCCTCTTCCATCTTCCCTTTTCTCCCCTCTTCCCTCTTTCTCCTCCCTTCTCCCCTCACTCCCCTCTTCCATCTCCCCTTTTCCCCCCTCTCCCCTCTTTCTCCTCCCCCTTTTCTCCCCTCCGTGACGTAACGGCCCCCTCAGCACCAGACGTCACGTTGCGACAGCAGGGCAGGCGGGTCTCCTCTTGCGCGCTATTCCGGCGTACAGATCTGCCTGACTCACGCTGACTCGAGACAAGGAACTCATTGGTGCAGAAATCGACCCGCCTTGACCCGTCTTACCTCGTCCCCTCTCCCTTCCTCTTCCCCTTTTTCTTCCGCTCTTCTTATCCTCTCTCTTCTCTCATTCTCTGTTGCCTTCTTTTTCTCCTCTTCTCTCTCTCTTTTCTCTCTCTTCCCTCCAAACCTTCTTCAGTCTTTTCCCTCTCTCTTGTCTTGTCTCTTCCGTCGCATATCGTACTCTCTACCTTCCTCTCTCTCTCCCTTCTCCCTCTCCTCCCTCTCCACCTCATCCCATCCGATCACCCACATCCTTGCCTCTCTTCCTTGTCCCTTCATCTATTCTTTTCTTTTCCTTCTCTTCCCAACATCTCTTCCCTCCCCCCCCCGCCTTCCGCTTCCCCCTTTTCCCTTCCTTCGGTGACCCTCCTTCGCGTCTCGTCCCCTTCCTGTCTCTCGCTCTTTCTCGTACGTTTCTTATTTTTTCCCCGAACACCTCCTCCCCTTCGCTCCCTCTCCTCCTGTCTCTAATTTCCCTCTCCCTCACCCTCCTCTCCTTCTTTCCCCCTTCCTCTTCTTATCACCCCCCTTCCCCTCTTTCTTCCTCCCTGCGCACCTTTCCCTCTCCCCGTCCTCACTTCCCCCCTCCTCCTTCCTCCCGCCCTCTTTTCCATCATTCACCCCTCTTTTCTTCGCCCTCCCCCTTCTCCTCCCTTACCCCTTCTCCCTCCCACAATCCGCTGCGCCCCTCCTTTCCCTCCCTCACTCCTTCTTCTCCCTCGGTCCCTAGCCTTACCCTTACCCTTCCTCCTCCAGCCCCCCCCCCTCCCTAAACCGTCCCCTCCTTCCTCCTTCTCTACCCTCCCCCCCCTCAGCAAACGGGGCGCCTCCAATGATGTCCTGGTAAACTTGTGACACAAAGGCACTGTGTGTTGGAGGATGTGCATATATGTGCGTGCTTGTATGTGTGTGAGTGTGTGTGTGTGTGTGTGCGCGCGTTTGTTTGTAGAGACGTATGTGCTACTGAGTAAATTCTGGAATAAACACACGTACACGCACACACACACACACACACACAAACGCACAACACACACACACACACACACACACACACACACACACACACACAAACGCACAACACACACACACACACACACACACACACACACACACACGATCCTCCTCCGCCTGCCCCATCCACCCCTGATGTTCATAAAGGCGCCAAACTCCATTATCAGCACCTCGGGCCAGAGATATCTTATCTGTCAGTTATAACACATCAAATTCGTTCCCCAAATTCCAGTCTCCCCCTTCCCATAACTCCCTCACCCCCCCTCCTCCCCTCTTGTCCATTTAATATCAAGTGATAATGGTAGGTTAATCCTTTTGATTAATCTCTATCACATATCACAAAATCAATTTGAATTTTTTTTCTTGTTTTTTTCATTGATGTATTTTTTTTTTTTAAATTCAATCGATTGAATTTAACATTTTTGATTGGCTTTTGTACCTTCTAGTTTCCCTTCTGTCAATCAAGTGCTTCACCCCTTTAATGGTAAAAAGATAAATAAATAAATAAAATTCACGAATGGAGTAGACGATGTGATTATTTTATCTATTTATCTTTAATTCTTAGTTTTCTAAGATGGGTCGATCATCATTCCCTTCAGAGCGCCTTTTGCAACAGCACCTGCCACCCTCTTTCACACCCTCACCCCGTTCCTTGTGCTTTATCTGTGGGCTTGAACATAGACCTACCAGCCCTGCTTAGGGTCTCATAGGGCCCTTAGTCCGTCAATCACCCAACCCACCGGTTATCCAGTCCCCCAACCTAGCGGCTTATCAGATCTTCAACTTATCAGCCCTTCAGCCCATTGGCCTATTAGCCTTTCAGACCTCCAGACCGCCAGCCCAGTATATTACCGGACTTTTAGTCCATCATCTTATCAGATCTTCAGCTCAATATATTACCAGACCCTCAGTCCATTATCTTACCAGACCCTCAGTACATTATCTTACCTCATCATCAGCCCATTAACTTACAGACATTCAGCCCATCATTTTACCAGACCCTCAGTCCATTATCTTACCAGACCGTCAGCCCATTAACTTACCAGACCTTTAGCCCATTAACTTACCAGACCTTTAGCTCATTAACTTACCAGACCTTTAGCCCATTATCTTACCAGACCCTCATTCCATTAACTTACCAGACCCTCAATCTACTAACTTACCAGCTCCTCAATCTACTAACTTACCAGCTACTCAGTCTATTAACTTACCAGGTCCTCAGGTCCTTGTCTTACTAGACCGGCAGTCCACTATCTTACCAGACCCTTAGACCATTATCTTACCAGACCCTTAGACCATTATCTTACCAGACCCTTAGACCATTATCTTACCAGACCCCCAGCGCATAATTCTACCGACCTTTCAACTCAGCAAACGTACCGCCATTCCACCAT
>BOPN01000274.1:102500-107500 GCA_017312705.2 Penaeus japonicus | reverse complement strand
AATTCTTTTCATATTCGTTTATTTATGACGTACATTTCGGCCAGTGTATATTTGGTTTCTAAAATAATTTTCTCTCTCTCTCTCTCTTTCTCTCTCTCTCTCTCTCTCCCTCTCTCTTTCTCTCTCTCTCTCTCTCTCTCTCTCTCTCTCTCTCTCTCTCTCTCTCTCTCTCTCTCTCTCTTTCTCCCTCTCTCTCTCTCTCTCTCTCTCTATTTCTCTATTTGTCTGTCTGAGAGTGAGGGAGAAAGAGAGAGACAGAGAGAGTGAGAGAGGAAGAGAGAGAGAGAGAGAGAATTTGTTTCGTGATACCGAAAGGCGTGTGTTGGTCTGGCACACCCACCAGCTGGCAAGGCACTGCAGCAGATGTGCCTGAGGAGACTTCTTCCTGTTGCTTTTGCACTTTCTGATGGTGAAAGTCCTGCCCCCCCCCCCCCCGTTTCTGCATTTTGCTGGAAAAAGAAAAGAAAAAAAAGANCCCCCTCTCCCCTCTTTCTCCTCCCCCTTTTCTCCCCTCCGTGACGTAACGGCCCCCTCAGCACCAGACGTCACGTTGCGACAGCAGGGCAGGCGGGTCTCCTCTTGCGCGCTATTCCGGCGTACAGATCTGACGGCTTCGACTCACGCTGACTCGAGACAAGGAACTCATTGGTGCAGAAATCGACCCGCCTTGACCCGTCTTACCTCGTCCCCTCTCCCTTCCTCTTCCCCTCTTTTTCTCTCTTCCGCTCTTCTTGTCCTCTCTCTTTCTCTCATTCTCTGTTGCCTTTCTTTTTTCTCCTCTTCTCTCTCTTTTCTCTCTCTTCCCCTCCAAACCTTCTTCAGTCTTTTCCCCTCTCTCTTGTCTGTTCTCTCCGTCATATATCGTACTCTCTACCTTCCTCCCTCTCTCCCTTCTCCCTCTCCTCCCTCTCCACCTCATCCCATCCGATCACCCACATCCTTGCCTCTCTTCCTTGTCCCTTCATCTATTCTTTTCTTTTCCTTCTATTCCCAACATCTCTTCCCTCCCCCCCCCCCCTCGCCTTCCGCTTCCCCCTTTTCCCTTCCTTGGGTGACCCTCCTTCGCGTCTCGTCCCCTTCCTGTCTCTCGCTCTTTTCGTACGTTTCTTATTTTTTCCCCGAACACCTCCTCCCCTTCGCTCTCTCTCCTCCTGTCTCTAATTTTCCCTCTCCTCACCCTCCCTCCTTCTTCCCCTTCCTCTTCTTCTCCCCTCTTCCCCTCTTCTTCCTCCCTGCGTTAGGCCTTCTCCCCTTCTCTCCCCCGTCCTCACTCAAAGACCCCGTGAGGAAGAAGGCCTAATAAGACCTCCTGCGGGTGTGAACGTTGTCTCCAGAGAAGGCAAAGGCCCCCTTACCCCTTCTCCCTCCCACAATCCGCTGCGCCCCTCCTTTCCCTCCCTCACTCCTCCTTCTCCATCGGTCCCTAGCCTTAGCCTTACCCTTCCTCCTCCAGCCCCCCCCCCCTCCCTAAACCGTCCCCTCCTTCCTCCCTCTCTACCCCCCCCCCCTCAGCAAACGGGGCGCCTCCAATGATGTCCTGGTAAACTTGTGACACAAAGGCACTGTGTGTTGGAGGATGTGCATATATGTGCGTGCTTGTCTGTGTGTGAGTGTGTGTGTGTGTGTGTGTGCGCGCGTTTGTTTGTTTGTAGAGACGTATGTGCTACTGAGTATATTCTGGAATAAACACACGTACACACACACACACAAACGCACAACACACACACACACACACACACACACACACACACACACGATCCTCCTCCGCCTGCCCCATCCACCCCTGATGTTCATAAAGGCGCCAAACTCCATTATCAGCACCTCGGGCCAGAGATATCTTATCTGTCAGTTATAACACATCAAATTCGTTCCCCAAATTCCAGTCTCCCCCTTCCCATAACTCCCTCATCCCCCCTCCCCCCCTCTTGTCCATTTAATATCAAGTGATAATGGTAGGTTAATCCTTTTGATTAATCTCTATCACATATCACAAAATCAATTTGATTTTTTTTCTTGTTTTTTTCATTGATGTATTTTTTTTTTTTAATTCAATCGATTGAATTTAACAATTTTGATTGGCTTTTGTACCTTCTAGTTTCCCTTCTGTCAATCAAGTGCTTCAGCCCTTTAATGGTAAAAAAATAGATAAATAAATAAAATTCACGAATAGAGTAGACGATGTGATTATTTTATCTATTTATTTTTAATTCTTATTTTTCTAAGATGGGTCGATTATCATTCCCTTCAGAGTGCCTTTTGCAACAGCACCTGCCACCCTCTTTCACACCCTCACCCCGTTCCTTGTGCTTTATCTGTGGGCTTGAACATAGACCTACCAGCCCTGCTTAGGGTCTCATAGGGCCCTTAGTCCGTCAATCACCCAACCCACCGGTTATTCAGTCCCCCAACCAAGCGGCTTCAACTTATCAGCCCTTCAGCCCACTGGCCTATTAGCCTTTCAGACCTCCAGACCGTCAGCCCAGTATATTGCCGGACTTTTAGTCCATCATCTTATCAGATCTTCAGCTCAATATGTTACCAAACCCTCAGTCCATTATCTTACCTGACCATCAGTACATTATCTTATCAGACCCCCTGTCCATTATCTTACCAGACCCTCAGTCCATTATCTTACCTCATCATCAGTCCATTAACTTACAGACATTTAACTTACAGACATTTAGCCCGTCATTTTACCAGACCCTCAGTCCATTATCTTATCAGACCGTCAACCCATTAACTTACCAGACCTTTAGCCCATTAACTTACCAGACCTTTAGCCCATTAACTTACCAGACCTTTGGCCCATTATCTTACCAGACCCTCAGTCCACTAACTTACCAAACCCTCAATCTACTAACTTACCAGCTCCTCAATCTATTAACTTACCAGGCCCTCAGGTCCTTGTCTTACTAGACCGGCAGTCCACTATCTTACCAGACCCTTAGACCATTATCTTACCAGACCCCCAGCGCATCATTCTACCGACCTTTCAACTCAGCAAACGTACCGCCATTCCACCATCCTAACAGTCCAACAACCCACTATCCTACATTGTCAATAACCAATTCGACCCACCATTCCACCAACAATTAAGCCCACCAACCGCTCAGCCCACCCACCATTACCATTCTCTTGCCAACTGAGCCCACCAACATCACAGTCCACCACCACCATCCCATCACCGAAGGAGCCCGCCAAACTCTTCAGCCCACCGCCCATCCACCGATTCAGCCCACAACCTACCACCCCCCTCAGCCCACAACCACCAATTTAGCCCACCGAACCCCTCAGCCCACCGCCCATCCACCGATTCAGCTCGACGACCCACCATCCCACCCTCTCAGCCGTGCGCCCATCCACCGATTCAGCTCGACGACCCACCATCCCACCCTCTCAGCCCACAACCACCAATTTAGCCCACCGAACCCCTCAGCCCACCGCCCATCCACCGATTCAGCTCGACGACCTACCACCCCCCCCCCCAGCCCACAACCACCAATTTAGCCCACCAGACCCCACTCAAGCCCACCGCCCATCCACCGATTCAGCTCGACAACCTACCACCCCCTCAGCCCACAACCACCAATTTAGCCCACCGAACCCCTCAGCCCACCGCCCATCCACCGATTCAGCTCGACGACCCACCATCCCACCCCTCAGCCCACAACCACCAATTTAGCCCACCGAACCCCTCAGCCCACCGCCCATCCACCGATTCAGCTCGACAACCTACCACCCCCCTCAGCCCACAACCACCAATTTAGCCCACCGAACCCCTCAGCCCACCGCCCATCCACCGATTCAGCTCGACAACCTACCACCCCCTCAGCCCACAACCACCAATTTAGCCCACCGAACCCCTCAGCCCACCGCCCATCCACCGATTCAGCTCGACGACCCACCATCCCACCCTCTCAGCCCACCGCCCATCCACCGATTGAGCTCGACGACCCACCATCCCACCCTCTCAGCCGTGCGCCACCAGCAAGCCAGTTTCAAAATGAGTTCTAAATCAGCCTCCATGTTAAAGCTGAGTTCTTGGGGGAGCGGCCTGCGGGTTCGACCCTCGACTGCGTGGGCGGGGCTAATGGAGAGAGGGAGGAGCTAAAGGAAGAAAGGGGGAGGGGCTAAGAGGAAGGAGGGAGGAGGAGAAGAGAGAAGAGGGGGAGCCTAAGAGAAAGAGGAGGGGTAGGACAGGAGAGGGGGAGTGGGGGGAGAAAAGAAAAGAGGGGGAAGGAGGTAACGGTGGGGGTGAGGGAGAGGAGGAAAGTAAGAGAAGGAGGAGGAGAATGTAGGGATGGGGGAGTATCAGGAGGAAGAGTAGAAGGAGAAGAAAGAGAGGGAAGAGGAGGAGGAGAGGGAGGGGGAGAAGGAAGAGGAAGAGGAGGAGGATGATGAGGAGGAGAAGCAGGAGGAGGAGGAGGGGAAGGAGGAGGAGAAGGAGAAGGAGGAGGAGGGGGAGGAGGAGGAGGAGGAAAAGGAGAAAGAAGATGAATTGGAGAAAGAGGAGGAGTAAGAGGAGGAGCAGGAAGAAGGAACAGAAGAAGAGGACGAGGAGGAAGAAGAAGAGAAGGAGGGGGAGGAAGAGGAGAGGAGGAAGAGGAGGATAAGGAGGAGATGGAGAAAGAAGTGGAGGAGGCGAATGAAGAGGAAGAAGAAGATGAGGAGGAGATGGAAGAGGAGGATGAAGAAGAGGAGGAGGGAAAGGAGTAAGAGGAGGAGGAAAAATAAGAGAAATAGGAAAAGGAGGATGATGATGGAGAAGAAGTGGAGAATGAGGAGGAAGTGGAGGAGAAGGAGGTGGAAGAAGATGAGGAGGAGCAGGAAAAAAAGAAGAGGAGGAGGAGGAGAAGGTAGAGGAGGAAGAGAAGAAGGAGGATAAGAGGAAGGAGATGAAATCGAAGAAGAGGAAGAATAGAGCAGAGGGGCAAGGGAAAGCTAGGGAGAAGGAGGGAGAAGAGAAGAAAAGGGAATGAAAGTAGAGGGAAGAACTGAGA
>BOPN01000274.1:80000-85000 GCA_017312705.2 Penaeus japonicus | reverse complement strand
AGGTACCAGAAATGAGAGAGGTCAAACGCTAATAGAATTCGCCGAAGCTCGATCCTTTGAAATCATGAATACGTTCTTCGAAAAGAGATAGGGGAGGAAAGGGACATGGAAATCGCCATCCGGTACTGTAAACGAAATTGACTTCATAATCGTCAACAGGCACGACATTCTATATGACGTAAGCGTTTTCAATAAAGTAAATGTCGGTAACGATCATACAATGGTTAAAAGTCGAGTTGAATTACAGTTGAGAAAGAAACAGAATAAGCTCATACAGAAGCCACTCGTTAGTCTACGTAATTTTAAGAATAAGGCGACAGAATTTAGTCTTAATAGATCTTAATAGATAGTCTTAACATCCGAAATAGATACTCAGTTCTCGAGGAAGATCTTGTCATAGACTAAATAAACGACCAATGCAATGAGATGATAAAGAAAGCTGCACTTGAAATAGGCACTAAAGCCGAAAAAAAGTTCAGTAAGCTTTCGGTAGAAACAAAAAAGCTTATGAAACAGCGTACGAAAGATACGAAAGAGAATCAGATGAACTAAGACGATAAACAAGAAGGAGAAAGATGTGCGTATGTATGTATGTACATATGTATGTGTGTGTGTGTGTATAAATAAATGAATAAATATATATGTGCGCGTGTGTGTATGTATATATATATATATATATATATATATATATATATATATATATATATATGTATATATATACATATATATATATATATATATATATATATATATATATATATATATATATATATATATACATATACATATATATCATATATATATATATATATATATATATATATATATATATATATATATATATATACATATATACATATATATATATATATATATATATATATATACATATACATATATATAAATGTATATATATATATATATATATATATATATATATATATATATATATATATATACATATATATGTATATATATGTATATATATGTATATATATATATATATATATATATATATATATATATATATATATATATATATATACATATATATATATATATATATATATATATATATATATATATATATATATATATATATATATTTATATATATATGTGTGTGTATATATATATATATATATATATATATATATATATATATATATATATAAATATATATATATATATATATTTATATATATATATATATATATATATATATATATATATATATATATATATATATATATATATATATATATATATATATATATATATATATATATATATATATATATATATATATATGTGTGTATATATATACATACATATATATATATATATATATATATATATATATATATATATATATATATATATATATATATATATATGTATATATATATATATATATATATATATATATATATATATATATATATATATATATATATATATATATATATATATATACACACACACACACACATACACACACGTACACGTACATAATTGTATGTATATATATGAATACATGTCAGAAGAAGATGATGGATAAAAATATATATGTATATATATATATATATATATATATATATATATATATATATTATATATATATATATATATATGTATATATATATATATATATATATATATATATATATATATATATATATATATATATATATATTCTATCTAAAATAGAAGACTGAGGGAGAAACGAAAGTAGAGAAAAGCAGGAGGGAGAGCTAGGGAGTGAGGGGAGTGAGGGGAATGAGGGGAGTGAGGGGAGGAGAGGGGAATGAGGGGAGTGAGGGGAGGAGAGGGGAATGAGGGGAGTGAGGGGAGGAGAGGGGAATGAGGGGAGTGAGGGGAGGAGAGGGGAATGAGGGGAGTGAGGGGAGGAGAGGATATAGCTCCATTTGTCAAGAGCGAGAGGCAAGGGGAAAGACTGAATTTCCCAGCGAGTGAAGAGCTAATGCATATACACCCACGTCGAGATATAGAAATAAGAACGCAGCTTTAAGGATGACTATAAGACAATTTTTACGTCTGTTGAGACTATTAATCTTAATCTTTTTTTCATAATCTATTGGTCATTTAGCTTGAGTATGATCTCGTGATTAATGATGATATGAAGGGAAAAATCTCGCCACGATAAAAGACGTATATAAAGTCAAGCTGTGTTGCCTTATTCAGCGCTAAATATTGATTTATCCCTCGCTTCTATTCTGCTTAACATCCGTCCCCTTGCCGCCGTCACCTCCCACGCAAGAGATTTCCCCTCATTCTTTTCTCCCCTCGTTTTACTTTCCCCTCGTCAAGCAACCCAGCTCTTTGGAAGGTTCCTATTGTCACCTGCGCCGAGATTTTATCCCTCTCTCTCTCCTCCCCTTGCCTCCCCCGTCCTTTCTTCTCTCTTCTCCTTCTTAGACTCCTTCCCTCCCTTCTCTTTCCTTCCACTCCTCTCCCCTCTTTCCTCTCCTCCTACCTTTTTTTTTTTTTTTTTAACCCTTCTCCCCTTCTCTCCTTCTCTCCTTCCCTCTTATCCAACCCCCTTACCCTTCTCCCTTGCTCTCCCCAATCCCTCCTATCCTCCTACCCTCTCCCTCCTTCTCTAAACCTCCCCCCTATCCCCCTCCCTTACCCCCCCCCCCAATCCTTCCCTTTCCCCTCGGATTCACTCCACAAAATGATGCCATTTTCTTCCTCCCGTTTTCTATAGAAGAATTTGGCGGAAGACCCGTTCGGAAGCGACGGTTTCCCACGACGATTATAACGACTGTTCCTCGTGTCTTTGAAGTATATTTGTTCCTCTATCTTTCTTTATTCGATTTTGTAGCGGGGGGGGGGGGGGATTTATTTTGTGTTTTGGGGAGGGGGATGAAAGAAGTGGGCGTTTTCTTTCTTTCTTTCTTTCTTTTAATTTTGCTTGCGTGCGTCTCATGTGGGAAGGTAATTGCTTTGGTCTAACTTACGGTGTCTTTATATATATATATACTCGAGTCCTAAAGAACATTTATGTGCTTTTTTTTGTATGTCCGTGGTGTATGGTTTTGATAATATGAGCGTGTGTGTGTGTGTGTGTGTGTGTGTGTGTGTGTGTGTGTGTGTGTGTGTGTGTGTGTGTGTGTGTGTGTGTGTGTGTGAGTGCGTGTATACGCGTGGATATCGCCAAATGAACTGGATTCTAAATGGGAAATATTTCATTTCTTTTCTCTTTGTATATAATTTAATATATTTCTTAGAATCTTAATCTTCAATTGAATGGTATCCTGGCACTGATTCTGGTGTTATTTGACCTTAATATATACATATATATGTATATAATGATACTTCTCTTGTGCTAGTGCTGCCCTCTGACACCAAGATTTAGAATCATAATAGCACTTACGGCTCGCATTAAAGATACAAATGCAAATAGATTCGCGGCTTGGGCTCTTAGGGCTTTTAGTTATGAAGATTTGAAGCCGAGTATATCTATAAAGCTTGTAGCAAGTAGCACTTATATAATCTCTCTCTCTCTCTCTCTCTCTCTCTCTCTCTCTCTCTCTCTCTCTCTCTCTCTCTCTCTCTCTCTCTCTCTCTCTCTTATATATATTTTATCCATAACTCTCTATTTCTATTCCTTATTCTCCTTCTTCCTTTATCTGTTCCCCAACCCTCCTTCTATGTTCGAAAAGGAACACTTCATATGAAGAAAATAAAAGCTCGGTTAACTACATTTAGAGGAGGGTAATATTCGTAAGATTTTGAAAATAAAACAAAAAAACTTCGCATCTGTAATGATTAGAAATGAAAGAGAGAGAAATGATTTCCGTGAATTTGATGTTTAGATGTTCTGATGTTTACCTAACACTATTATCATATAGACTTAGATGAGAAAATATAGGTGGTTAACATCCTCTAGGTATTCAAAGAAAAAGACTAATGTAGATACGTAATGTTCCGTTTCAAAGTCAGATTAACTGGACCAATTCCTCGACCTACAGACCTCTCTCCTATGCCTACCATAATACCTATCACTAGTATCTCATCTACTAGCCCTTTGCTGATGACGCAATAAAGGGGCAGTAACAAGACACATCACCGAGAGCCGCGGACCATTGTTGTACCGTCTAATAACACAATAAAACCAGTGCTAAGGGAGAGGGGAGGTGCTGCCATCTATCTGAGGGTTGACACACTAGGGACTCATAAACAGAGGCCGTGTTATTGTGAGTGAACAAATGATGCTTGTTGTGAGGCTGTGATGAGGGCTAATGCTATACTGCGAAGGCAATTGATGCTCTGTTTCCGAACGCAAAGGATGGGGAGTACGTGTGCTGGTGTATATTACTGTATTGTGAGTGAGTGAGTGTGTGTGTTTGTGTGTGTGTGTGTGTGTGTTTGTGTGTTTGTGTGTGTGTGTGTGTGTGTGTGTGTGTGTGTGTGTGTGTGTGTGTGTGTGTGTATATAAATAAATAAATATATATATATATATATATATATATATATAAATATATATATATATATATACATACATACATACATATATTATACACCCATACACATATTCTAATTTTGTAAATCAGTTTTATACATAGTAGGAATTTGAAAACTGATTAATAATTACTATATATATATGTTTGTATATATATCGGTAAACTTCTATTAGATAATATATGTGTAAATGTCCTTGGGTGTGCATTGAGTGCGTGCGCCCGTATCTGTGCATGCCTGTGTGCGTGTGTGTGTGTATGTAGACACATACTCTACATATGCGCGTATAGCTGGTTTCCAAGTCGATTCACATAGTGGAAGCGGGTACGCAGTATACAGGCCTATCAGAATAATAAAACAATTTATTTATACAAAAAGATAAAAACAACGCGTGGAAACTGAGCTCGTTTACCCAAAATCCTCTTTGCATGAATCCCTCTTCCTTCTTTCTCCTTCCCTCTCCTCTCTTTCGTCTCCCTCCCCCCTTCTTCCTCTCTTCTTCTGGTATTGCTC
>BOPN01000274.1:62500-72500 GCA_017312705.2 Penaeus japonicus | reverse complement strand
AAGAGAGAAGGATAATGGGAAGAAGGAGTGGGAAGGAGAAAAGAGAAGAAGGAATGAAAAGGAGAAGGGAGAGGGAGGAGAAAAAGGGAGAAAAGGGAGAAGTGGGAGGGAAGGGGACAGTGAAACGCAAGGAAAATGGTTACATGTTTTTGTTTTTTTTCATCTCTGTTTCATCTTCTTCTCCCTTTTCTCCTCCTCTTCCTCCTTTCTTTTCTTGTTCTTATCATTTTCTTCTTCTGCTTCTTTTTCTTCATCATCTCCTCCTCCTATTCCTTTTTTTTGTATTCCGTCAGTCGTTTCTTATTTTCTTTTTTTTCGTCTTTAAACAACAAAAGGGTAACGATAATGATAATATCACTAATAATGATACTAATATTGATAATGGTAATGGTAACAACATTGATAACAATGGCAATCATAATGATGATAAAAACAGTTATAACGATAATGATAATAATGATGATAATAATAATGACAATAATTATGATAACGATAATGATAATAATGATAGCAATATTAGTATTAGTAACAATAATTATAACATTAAACATAATAAAAGGGATAATCTTAATAGTAATGATAATAATACGATGCTAATGATAATTATGTTAGTAACAAAAGTAATAACGATAATGATAATGATAATAATAGTAATGATAAAACTAACAGTAAAATTAACGATAACAATAAAACAGTATAAAAAATGCTTTAAATTCTATAAATGATAATTATGATCATAACAATGATACAAATGACAATAACAGAGACAAATCAATGTAATGCTCTTCAAAACATGAATTAAAAAATATCCATATTGATAAAGGTAACCCTGTTTGTGAGACTTTCATCGAGCTGATATGTAAAGATATATAAAAAAAAACTCTGGCCTTAATGTCAGGTTCCGTGGGACCATCTCATGACAAAGCATGAAACGAATGATTAAGTATGCAATAAAAATCAATGCTGCAATAACAAGAGAAAGCTAATGAAAGGTATGCAATAGCCATGCATACCAAGATAAAAGAAAGAGAAAAAGGACAAAAATGTGTATGATGTATGATGATGATGAGAAAAAGAGAAAGAGAGAGAGACAGAGAGAGACAGAGAGAGAGAGAGAGAGAGAGAGAGAGAGAGAGAGAGAGAGAGAGAGAGAGAGAGAGAGAGAGAGAGAGAGAGACAGACAGAGAGAGAGAGATAGATAGATAGAGAGAGAGAAAGAGACAGAGAGAGAGAGAGGAAGAAAGAGAGAGAGAGAGACAGACAGACAGAGACAGACAGACAGAGAAACAGACAGACAAAGAGAGAGAGAGAGAGAGAGAAAGAGAATGAGAGAGTAAGAGTATACAATATAAGGGAAATAACCAGGAACAGAAGAAAGGAGCACCCCTACCCACCCCACCCCCACCCCTATGCCCAAGGCCAAACACAGCAGCTACTCCGATCCTTCAGGAAACAGCCGCTATAAAGCTGTGTCGCTGTGCTTGCCGAACTCTCGCTCCTGTTGCAGCTTCGGGGACTTCGAGAATCTTTGGGAATCGCCGGGAATCTGCGAGCATCGGCGAGAATCTTCGAGAACCGTTGAGAATCGTCGGCGCGAGGTTATTGGCGGGGTCGATATTACGGGACTCTGGTGAGGATTTTGAGTCTGTTTTTATACCTTTTTTGTGATTCGTTTTTTGTATATATATTTTTTTAGGGTTTCAATAGATGTGTATTTGTGTGTGACAAGCATGAAGACATGTACGTACATACATTTTTACGGTTCAGTTATATGCACACACATACACACACACACGCAAACAGACTCACACAAACACACATATATACAGTATATGTGTGTGTGTGTATGTGTGTGTGCGTGTGTGTGTGTGTGTGTGTGTGTGTGTGTATGTGTGTGTGCGTGTGTGTGTGTGTGTGTGTGTGTGTGTGTGTATGTGTGCATATATCTGTGTGTCACTCCTCCGCCAATTCCAATCACTCCCTGTCTCCCATCCACTTGTCACTCCTCACCCATCACCCCCACCTAACACCAATCACTCCTTGAACTCCAGTCACTCCACCATCATCCCAATCTATACCCAATCACTCCTCCGTTCCCCATCCACCCATCACTCCACCTGCATCTCCGATCACTCCCCCATCACCCTGAACTGTTACCAATCACTCCTCCCCCTTTTGCAATCACTCCTCCCCATCCACCCCAATCCCCACCACCCTACCCCAACCCTCCTCCTCCTTCCCCCTCCCCCACACCAATTCCTCCTCCTCCTTCCCCTTCCCCCACCCCAATCCCTCGTCCCCCCTTCCCCATCCCCCCACGCAATCCCTCGTCCCCCCTTCCCCATCCCCCCACACCAACTTGTGTCCTCTCCCCCCCCCCCCACCCTAATTCCTCCTCCCCTTCCCCCTCCCTCACCCCAATCCTCGTCACCCCTTCCCCCTTCCCCCACCCCAATCCCTCGTCCCCCTTCCCTCTCTTCAACTCCTCCTCCTCCTTTCCTCCTTCCCCCTCCCCCACCCCCAAACCCCCTCTCCCCCTTCCCCCTCCCTCTCCCCCACCCCAATCCCACCCTAATCCCTCCTCCCCCTTCCCCCTTCCCCCTCCCTCTCCCCCACCCGCGCCCTCCCGTCACCCGTCGCGGCGGCGCCCAACGCAATCTCCTCTCCCCGGATTTTAGTGTTGTGATTATCCAAAATTTCCCGGAGGCGAGACAGCAACACGCAGGTAAGTCAAAGGCGTCTCGTCACGACATCAAACCTGGAGCCTTCGATTTTTCAGGCTTCCTAACTCTTTTTTTTTATTTTCTTTTTCCTTCTCTTCCTTCTTGGTTCTTATCTTTTTTTTCATTCTTTCTTCTTCTTCTTCTTCTTTTTCTTCTTTTTATTTTTTAAAATCTACTGTTTCCTTTTTTTTTTGGTATAATCGACAGTCTGTCCTGTCCTCTCTACACACCTCGCCTCACCGGTGTCCAAGATTTCATTCCTGCTGTTTCTTCTTCTTATCTTTCTTCGCTTACTATTACTACTGCTACAGTTTCTTTTCTTAATCTTCTACTGTTATTATTATTATAATTATTAATATATATGTACATACATACACACACACACACACACACACACACACACATCTACCTAACAAACAAATCNTATTTTGCTGCAACCGCATCGGCAGAGTAAATTAATGTGGTAAATCAGTATAATCACACGTCGACGATAAAGAGAGATAGACAGTTAGTTAGATAGATAGATAGATAGATAGATAGTTAGACAGATAGACAGATAGACAAATAGACAGATAGATAAATAGATAGATAGTTAGATAAACAAATAGACAGATAGATAAATAGATAGATAGACAGATAGACAAATAGATATAGAGACAGAAAGACAAATAAACAGATAGACAAATAGATATATCTATCTAATCTCATCCTTTCTCTTTCCCTTCTATCTCACTCCTGTCTCTAGCGACTCCTGTCACAAACTCCCTCTTACTCCCTCTCACTTTCCAGCTCTCGACACTCCCCCTCATTCCTTCTCACTCCCCTCCACTCACTCTCCCCTACCCCTCTCATTCCGTTTCACTCCCTTCCACTCCCCAGCACTCCCCCCCCCCCTCACTCCATCTTATTCCCCTTCATTCTCTCATCCCTCTTCACTCTGTCACCCTCCCCCTCCCCCCTCACTCCCCGCCCACTTCCCCCTCCTCACTCCCTCCGACTCCCCAGAACTCCATACTCCCCCTAACTCCCTCTCATTCCGCTTCATTCTCTCATCCCTCTTCACTCTGTCAACCTCCCTCCTCCCCCCTCACTCCCCGCCCACCCCCCCTCCTCACCCTGCAACATGCAATCGTGAAACAAACCATGACGTCACAGCGAATGGCATTGCATCTCTGCCTCTCTCTTGACGTTCAGAAATTGCAAGGTGCAAATAACTGTAAGTGAATAACTGCATTTCCAGAGAAGAAGGGAGAAGGAGGAGGAGAGGGAAGGGGAAAAGGAGGAGGAATGGGAAGAAGGAGGGGGAGGAGAAGGAGGAAGGTGGAACAGAGAGAGGGATGGAGGAGAAGAAGAAAAGAAAGAGAGATGGAGGAGGCGGAGGAAGGAGAATGAGGATAGAGAATGAGGTTAAAAAAATAAGAAAAAAGAAGGGAGAAGGAGGTGAAGGACAAGAAGGAGGAGAAGAGAGAAGGATAAATGGGAAGAAGGAGTGGGAAGGAGAAAAGAGAAGAAGGAATGGAAAGAAGAAGGGAGAGGGAGGAGAAAAAGGGAGAAAGGGGAGAAGTTGGAGGGAAGGGGACAGTGAAACGCAAGGAAAATGGTTACATGTTTTTTTTTTTTTATCTCTGCTTCCTCTTCTCCCTTTTATCCTCCTCTTCCCCCTTCATTTTCTTGTTCTTATAATTTTCTTCTTTTTTCTTCATTATCTCCTCCTCCTATTCCTTTTTTTTGTATTCCGTCAGTCGTTTCTTATTTTCTTTTTTTTCGTCTTTAAACAACAAAAGGGTAACGATAATGATAATATCACTAATAATGATACTAATATTGATAATGGTAATGGTAACAACATTGATAACAATGGCAATCATAATGATGATAAAAACAGTTATAACGATAATGATAATAATGATGATAATAATAATGACAATAATTATGATAACGATAATGATAATAATGATAGCAATAATGGTAACTAGTAACAATAATTATAACATTAAACATAATAAAAGGGATAATCTTAATAGTAATGATAATAATACGATGCTAATGATAATTATGTTAGTAACAAAAGTAATAACGATAATGATAATGATAATAATAGTAATGATAAAACTAACAGTAAAATTAACGATAACAATAAAACAGTATAAAAAATGCTTTAAATTCTATAAATGATAATTATGATCATAACAATGATACAAATGACAATAACAGAGACAAATCAATGTAATGCTCTTCAAAACATGAATTAAAAAATATCCATATTGATAAAGGTAACCCTGTTTGTGAGACTTTCATCGAGCTGATATGTAAAGATATATAAAAAAAAACTCTGGCCTTAATGTCAGGTTCCGTGGGACCATCTCATGACAAAGCATGAAACGAATGATTAAGTATGCAATAAAAATCAATGCTGCAATAACAAGGAAGCTAATGAAAGGTATGCAATAGCCATGCATACCAAGATAAAAGAAAGAGAAAAAGGACAAAAATGTGTATGATGTATGATGATGATGAGAAAAAGAGAAAGAGAGAGAGACAGAGAGAGACAGAGAGAGAGAGAGAGAGAGAGAGAGAGAGAGAGAGAGAGAGAGAGAGAGAGAGAGAGAGAGAGAGAGAGAGAGAGAGAGAGAGAGAGAGAGAAAGAGAGAGAGAGAGAGACAGAGAGAGAGAGAGAGAGAGAAAGAGAGAGGGAGACAGAGAGACAGACAGAGAGAGAGAGAGCGAGACAGACAGACAGTGAAACAGAGAGAGAGAGACACAGAAAGAGAGAGAGAGAAAGAGAATGAGAGAGTAAGAGTATACAATATAAGGGAAATAACCAGGAACAGAAGAGAAAGAGAACACCCCCTACCCCACCCCCACCCCCACCCCTATGCCCAAAGGCCCAAACACAGCAGCTACTCCGATCCTTCAGGAAACAGCCGCTATAAAGCTGTGTCGCTGTGCTTGCCGAACTCTCGCTCCTGTTGCAGCTTCGAGGACTTTGGGAATCTTTGGGAATCGTCGGGAATCTGCGAGCATCGGCGAGAATCTTCGAGAACCGTTGAGAATCGTCGGCGCGAGGTTATTGGCAGGGTCGATATTACGGGACTCTGGTGAGGATTTTGAGTCTGTTTTTATACCTTTTTTTGTGATTCGTTTTTTGTATATATATTTTTTTAGGGTTTCAATAGATGTGTATTTGTGTGTGACAAGCATGAAGATATGTACATACATACATTTTTACGGTTCAGTTATATGCACACACATACACACACACGCAAACAGACTCACACAAACACACACATATAGAGTATATGTGTGTGTGTGTGTGTGTGTGTGCGTGTGTGTGTGTGTGTGTGTGTGTGCATATATCTGTGTGTCACTCCTCCGCCAATTCCATTCACTCCCCGTCTTCCATCCACTTGTCACTCCTCACCCATCACCCCCACCTAACACCAATCACTCCTTGAACTCCAGTCACTCCACCATCATCCCAATCTATACCCAATCACTCCTCCGTTCCCCATCCACCCATCACTCCACCTGCATCTCCGATCACTCCCCCATCACCCTGAACTGTTACCAATCACTCCTCCCCCTTTTACCAATCACTCCTCCCCATCCACCCCAATCCCCCTACCCTACCCCAACCCTCCTCCTCCTTCCCCCTCCCCCACACCAATTCCTCCTCCTCCTTCCCCTTCCCCCACCCCAATCCCTCGTCCCCCCTTCCCCATCCCCCACACCAATCCCTCGTCCCCCCTTCCCCATCCCCCACACCAACCCCTTGTCCTCCTTCCCCCTCCCCCACCCTAATTCCTCCTCCCCCTTCCCCCTCCCTCACCCCAATCCCTCGTCACCCCTTCCCCTTCCCCCACCCCAATCCCTCGTCCCCCCTTCCCCTCCCTCACCCAACTCCTCCTCCTCCTTTCCTCCTTCCCCCTCCCCCACCCCAAACCCCTCCTCCCCCTTCCCCCTCCCTCTCCCCCACCCCAATCCCACCCTAATCCCTCCTCCCCCTTCCCCCTTCCCCCTCCCTCTCCCCCACCCGCGCCCTCCCGTCACCCGTCGCGGCGGCGCCCAACGCAATCTCCTCTCCCCGGATTTTAGTGTTGTGATTATCCAAAATTTCCCGGAGGCGAGACAGCAACACGCAGGTAAGTCAAAGGCGTCTCGTCACGACATCAAACCTGGAGCCTTCGATTTTTTAGGCTTCCTAACTCTTTTTTTTTCTTTTTCTTTTTCCTTCTCTTCCTTCTTGGTTCTTATTTTTTTTCATTCTTTCTTCTTCTTCTTCTTCTTTTTCTTCTTTTTATTTTTTTAAATCTACTGTTTCCTTTTTTTTTTGGTATAATCGACAGTCTGTCCTGCGCGCAGGTCTCTACACGCCTCGCCTCAACGGTGTCCAAGATTTCATTCCTGCTGTTTCTTCTTCTTATCTTTCTTCGCTTACTATTACTACTGCTACAGTTTCTTTTCTTAATCTTCTACTGTTATTATTATTATTATAATTATTAATATATATGTACATACATACATACACACACACACACACACACACACACACACACACATATATATATAAGTATGTATATGTATATATGTATATGTATATGTATATACATACATATACATATGTATATGTATATATATATGTATATATATATATATATATATATACATATATATACATACATATATATATATATATATATATATATATATATATATATATATATATATATGTATATGTATATATATATATATATATATATATATATATATATATATATATATATATATATATATATATATGTATATATGTATATATATATATATATATATATATATATATATATATATATATATATATATATATATATATATATATATATATATATATATATATATATATATATATATATATATATATATATATATATATATCTATACATATATCTTCTTCTTCTTTGACTTTCGGCTTATCCCTGTATCAGGGGTCGCCACAGCGCGTCAACTACATATATATATATATATATATATATATATATATATATATATATATATATATATATATATATATATATATATAAATACATACATACATATATATACATATATATATATATATATATATATATATATATATATATATATATATATATATATATATATATATATATATATATTATATATACATACATATATAAAAAAAATATTTTGAAAAAAATATTTTCATCTCTGATCTTATCCTTATATATTCTCGCTGCTTCTTACCTTTTAATTTCTGCCATTTGATTTATTCCCTAATTTTGTAAATTTTCCTCTGGTTTCGATCTTATCCCTTATTCTTCGTCTTACCTTCTGTGTCACTGAGTTTCGTTCAGGGTTTTAATTCTTTCCGTTTTTTGTTCTACTTACCTGTGGAAGAGAGAAAAAAAATCAATTAATTTTAGACATACAGAATATTATATATATAGATAAGAGGAGAAATAAGAAATGCATAAATGAAAGAAAGACAGAAGAAGAGAATAAAGCAAGAAAAGAAAGAACTTTAGGAAAAAGAAAAAGACAAACAAACAAGAGACGAAGGAAGAAGAATCACAAAAGAAAAAAGAAAAAAAAAAAAAAAAATAATAATGACAAATGAACACACACACAAAAAAAACACCAAGAAAAAAAAAAAGAAAAAAAAAGAAAGCAAGAAAAGAGAAATAAAAAGTCTTGGAAAGCCCAAATCAAAAAGACGAAAGAACGAGAAAAATAAGAGAAAGAAAAAGACTCGAGCCAGAGAAGTCGAAGGAAGTGTCGAGATCGAAAGGCCACCTTCAGAGAGACGGGGAGAGGGGGGGGGGGGAGAGGGGAGGGGAGGGGAGGGGGGGTACTGTCTGCTAGATCGTCAGCCCAGATTAATATCGTGGACAAATTGCAAGGGAGGAGGTTGTTTTCCATCTTTTACGAGGAGAAGGGCGAGGGGAAGGGAAAGAGAGGAGCCGAAGAGGGGAGGAGGGAGGGTAAGGGATAGGGGAGGAGGAAGGGGAGGGGAGAGGGGAGGAGAAATGGGAAGGGAGAGAGGAAGGGAGAGGAGAGAGACAGGTGAGGGGAGGAAGGAGGGAAGAGGAGAGAGTATGGGGAATGAAGGGTTGATGAGAGATGGGGAAAGAGAGGAGGGGAGAGGAGAAGGGAGAGGCAGGGGAGGAGAGAAGATTAAGGAGAAGAGAGAGGGGAAGGGAAGGAGAGAAGAGGAGAAAAAGAACGGGAACGAGTATAAAGAGGGATAAGAGATGGAACTAGGAGAGAAAACAAAAGGGGCGAAGAGGAATGAAGGAAGGGAGGACATAAGGAATGGGAGTGAGAGAAGAGGAGGAAACGAAAAGAGAGAGAGAGAGAGAGAGAGGAGGGGGAGATGCGGAGAGCAGGGAAGGGAGGAAGGGAAGGAGGAGGGGCGTCACCAGAAAAATCAGAACGAGGCACTTTAGAATACAGAGGCGGGGGGAGGAGGGAGGGGAGGGGGGGAGGCAAAGAGACTCATGAATTTCTGTAAGCTAGCCTGTGACAAGTGGTAAAAATGGGGCACCACTGAAAAAAAAATGATGGACACGGCTCCTTACGGCCTTCCCGCGGGGACACCCCTGGGATGGAGGGACGGGAGGCTAGCAGGTGAGGGAGGAATGGGAAGGGAGAAGGATGGAAGTGAGTGAGAGAGAGTTAGAGAGAGAAAGAGAAAGAGAGAGAGTAGAGAGAGAGAGAGAGAGAGAGAGAGAGAGAGAGAGAGAGAGAGAGAGAGCGAGAGAGAGCGAGAGACGAAATCTAGAGAAGAGGAATAAGGAAATACAGAGGAAAAAATAAGAGACGTTGACACAAAGTAGGATAATTTAAACAGAAAGAAAAAAAGTGAAAGTGAGATGAAAGTGAGAAAATAAACGAGAAGGAAGAACTAAAGACAAAGATGAAAACAAAGAAACATATAGATTCATTTCTAACCTAACCTAACCTAACCTAACCTAACCTAACCTATTCACACCCAAAAATCGAATCAACATAAACACATGGTCATGAAAAGTGAACAAATGCCAGTAAGCGGTGGCACGGAAATCAAACGAGTAGACAGCTCATATTGACAGGTCAGATTGACAGGTGAGATAGACGGCGAAGTGACAGGTCTGAGGTGACAAAAGTTGGTTCTCCCTAAAGGACAGGTTCCGAGGGGAGACTTAGGTAATCATTTAATTCGCTGGCGTAACCTCATTCAAGCTCGCGAGGGGGAAGAGGGGGGAAGAGGGGAAGGGGGG
>BOPN01000274.1:32500-40000 GCA_017312705.2 Penaeus japonicus | reverse complement strand
TTTTCCCCTCTCCCTCGTTTCGTTTCGTTCCCAGGCCCGCTGTCCTCCTCGTTTCCAGACCTCCCTCCCCTCTTTTGCGGGCTCTCTTTTCTTCGTTTCGTTTCTAGACCCCTCCCCCCCAGCCCCCCCACCCTTTCCCTTGTTTCCAGACCCTGTTCACCGTCGGTTTCAGCTCTCCTTCCCCTCAGATCTCTCTCTTCTTGGGTTCTCTGACCTCCCTTACCTCGTTTTCAGATCCCTCTTTCTTTCCCCTTTCGTTTCCTGGCCTCCTTCCGCTTTTTTTTATCCAGGCCCTTTTCACCTTATTTGCTTCTAGTCCTCCTCCTCCTCCTCCCTTGTTTCCAGACTTTCTTCCCCTCGTTTCCCCCTTTCCCCCTCTCGTATCCAAACCCCGTTTCCCCTCGTTTCCAGACCTCCGTCCCCTCTTTTCCAGATTCCTCTCTCCTTGCTTCGTTGCTAGTACCCCTCCCCTCGTTTCTAGACCCTTTGTATTTCGTTCCCCCCTCCCCCCTCCCCTCATCTCTTGTTTCTTTGCCATCCCTGTCCCCCTCCCCCCTTATCTCAAGACTTCTCTCTCGTTCCCTCACCATCTCTGCTCCCCTCTCCCCACCTTCCTGTTCGTGTCTAAACACCCCCTCCCCCATACCTCTTCCATCCTTAATTCCCTCTCCACCCCTTCTCCTTCTCCTTCCCCTTCCCCTTCCCCTTCCACTCCGTCTCCCTACTACCCCCCTACCCCCTCGTATGTACCCCCTCCCTCTCACCCTTTCCACGGCCACCACCCTCCCCCTCCAGATCCCCCTGACCCCGCCCCCACCCCCACCCCCACCCGCTTGGAGGCAGAGGAAGTCAAGGCAATGGAAAAGGAGAAATAATGAAATTGAAAATGA
Source organism: Penaeus japonicus (assembly GCA_017312705.2). Taxonomy (NCBI): domain Eukaryota; kingdom Metazoa; phylum Arthropoda; class Malacostraca; order Decapoda; family Penaeidae; genus Penaeus; species Penaeus japonicus. The sequence continues at coordinate 39,110 of BOPN01000274.1, read as the reverse complement.
TAAAAGTAGGAGAAGCAGAAGTGATCGAATTGAAGAAAATAAACAGATATAAGGGGATTATCAGCAATGTAACAAAGGAGAGGTAACAGCAGAGAAAATAAATAGAAGTATAGATGATGAGGATGATGATGATAATGGTAATGATAATAAGGATAACAATGATGATAATGATAATGATGATAATACTACTATTACTGATGACAATAATGATGCTAATGTTAAGGATTATGATGATAATAGAAATAATGATAGTAATGATTAATGACAATAATCATAATTACAATGATGATAATAATGATGATGGTAGTAATGATAATAATAATAACAATCAATGATGATCATAGTAATGATAATAATGATATCAATAATAATGATATCAATAATAATGATTATGAGAATAATATCAAAAATAATTACAATGATGATAATGATAATAATGAAAACAATAATAATAAAAACAAGAATAACGATGGTGATTATGATAATGGTACTTATATTGATAATAATGACAATGACAATGATAATAATAACGATAATAATGACATAAAAATGATGATAACAAAAACGACAGTAGTGATAATAAATTGTGATAATGATGATAATAATAACACTGATAATCAGAATAAATCACATCAAATAAATATCTCAATACAAACAGAAAGGAGAAGAGGAAATACCAGCAGAGAAAGCCAGCCAGCAGAGGCAGAAGGAGCAGAAGGAGCAGGAGGGAGCAGGAGGAGCAGCAGACAAGCGGTTATGAATTACAAGTATCTCGGCTTCGGTTTCACAAGCGTCATGACACATAGTGCTACTTTATCGTAATTATCTTAAGTGTCCCGAGAGAGTGGTATAGTGGGACGGGGGGAGGGGGGGAGGGAGGAGGTGTTGGTGAGAAAGGGAGGTAGGAAGGAGTGGATGGGGAAGAGAGGAGGGGGAAGGAGAGGGGGAGGGGGAGGGGAGGTAGGAAGACGTGGTGGGGAGGGGGGAGGGTGTAGTAGGAAGGTGTGGGTGGGGAGGGGGGGGAGGGGTAGTAGGAAGCTGTGGGTGGGGAGGGTTTTTTTTTTTGGGGGGGTTGGGGGGGGTCAGTGGTAAGGAGTAGCGAGAAGACGTGGTGGTTGAGAGTGGTGGTAGAGAGGGATGGGAAGAGGTAGGTGGTAGGGAGGGCTATGGTAAGGTGTGGTACCAGGTAAGAGTCACGAGAAAAAGTAGGTGGTTGGTGTGGAAATAGGGAGGGGAAGGGGGAGGGGGTGGAGGTAAGGATTGAAGTGGTAGCTGGCAGGTAGTGGAGGTAAAAGAAGTGGCAGTGGATGGTAGCGAGGGTGGATGAAGGTGGAGGTAAAACAGGTGGTATGGTTGATGGTAGGGAATAGTCCAAGAACATGGCGTTGGTAGCGAGTAGTGTAAGCTGTATGGGGGGAGTGAGTAGAGGAGAGAAAACTTCAGAAAAAAGGAAAGCTAAAGGAGAGAAAATCAACGAGGAAGAGATAGTAATAAGGAGAAGGAAGAAGAGTAAACATAGGAAGAGTATTGAATAAATCAATACATACAAAATAAGAGAACAAAAAAGTACATTGCACATAAGTAATAGCTCAGAGAAAGGCGGATCAGATGGACCGATGGATAGGAAGATGGTTAAGGAAAGAGAAAGGAACGAGATGAAAGAGGGAGATAGAGAGGAAGAATATGTTTATCTATATAAGTAACCACGCACACATACACACACACACACAACAGACAGATAAACAGACAAAGAGCAAGAGCGTGAGAAACAGACACACACACACACACAACAGACAGACAAACAGACAAAGCGCAAGAGCGTGAGAAACAGACACACACACACACACACACACACAACAGACAGACAAACAGACAAAGAGCAAGAGCGTGAGAAACAGACACACACACACACACACAACAGACAGACAAACAGACAAAGCGCAAGAGCGTGAGAAACAGACACACACACACACAACAGACAGACAAACAACCAAAGAGCAAGAGCGTGAGAAACAGACACACACACACACACACACACACACACAACAGACAGACAAACAGACAAAGAGCAAGAGCGTGAGAAACAGACACACACACACACACAACAGACAGACAAACAGACAAAGCGCAAGAGCGTGAGAAACAGACACACACACACACACACACAACAGACAGACAAACAGACAAAGAGCAAGAGCGTGAGAAACAGACACACACACGCACAACAGACAGACAAACAGACAAAGAGCAAGAGCGTGAGAAACAGACACACACACACGCACACACGCCCACAGACAAACAAACAAAGAGCAAGAGCGTGAGAAACAGACACACACACACGCACACACAACAGACAGACAAACAGACAAAGAGCAAGAGCGTGAGAAACAGACACACACACACGCACACACAACAGACAGACAAACAAACAAAGAGCAAGAGCGTGAGAAACAGACACACACACACACACACAACAGACAGACAAACAGATAAAGAGCAAGAGCGTGAGAAACAGACACACACACACGCACGCCCACAGACGCACACCGAACGAAAGAAGCGCCGCGTTAATACCGTCGGCTCAGCCCAGATTCCCAAAGGCATTTGTATCGACATGAACAATGGTACCAAAGTGGCTCATTTGTTTGGAAATGGGCGACATCTAGTGGGCTATTGTAGTGATATAGTCATACAATAGGACTCGAAGGCTGTTGTAGCAGAGGCAGGACAGCTAGTGTAGATAGGGTGACACCGCGTATTATACACAGGTGTTATATATGCAAATATGATTCCCAACGGTTAACAACGCGGAGTGGAAGGGGTGGGATCACTGCAGTTGTCGGAACAGAGGCTTGGCAACCTTACTTTTGTGACTTTTCCTTCGCCCTGTAAGATTGTAGGGCTGTAGATTGCGTGGGGGGAGGATGCGAGAGAAAGGTAGTGATTGTGTTTTTTGTATTTACGTATTTACAGGAGGTAGGATATGGTGTGATAACACATCAGTATTTCTTTAATGGTTTATCTGAAACGAGATGAATATTTTTTTAAATGTATAATAGAGAGTATTCATTGGGGAAAAATAAGGGTAAGTACGTACCATTTTATCTTTATGTAAAGTAATACTTACGCACAGGCATAAACCTACAGTCAAATGGCCACGCATAGACAAAAACAAACTCGTATCATAAGCAAATAAACATAAATAAAAACAAAACATACACAAAACACGGATTCACCCACATAGGCACACAAAACACAGGAAAGACATGCAAATTCACTCAAATATCGTTTTGAGTCACAGCCCATTTGCATAATACAATTCAAAGCTGCGTATACAAATTAGATTTATAAAACATATCAGCAGAGTATACCAGGAAGTTAAACGTGAAAGTTTCAAAAAGGAGAATACAAGATGTTCTCTGAGAAGATTATATATAACGAGAACTGATTAACAAGAGAGAAAGTTGTGTGTTGCTTCTGTGTGCCCACCTTTCTCTCTATCTGTCTGTCTATCTGTATGTCCATATGTCTGTCTGTCTCTCTATCTGTCTGTCTCTCTCTCTTTCACTTTCTCTCTCTCTCTCTCTCTCTCTCTTTCTCCCTTCCCTCTCTTTCTCTCTACCTTCTCTCTCTCTTTCTCTTTCTTTCACTTTCTTCCCTCTCTCTCTGTCTCTTTCTCTCTCTGTCTCTCTCTCTCTCTCTCTCTCTCTCTCTCTCTCTCTCTCTCTCTCTCTCTCTCTCTCTCTCTCTCTCTCTCTCTCTCTCTCTCTCTCTCTCTCTCTCTCCTTCCCTCTCTCTCTCTCTCTCTCTCTCCCCTCTCTCTCTCTCTCTCTCTCTCTCTCTCTCTCTCTCTCTCTCTCTCTCTCTCTCTCTCTCTCTCTCTTTCTCTCTCTCTCCCTTCCCTCTCTCTCTCTCTCTCTCTCTTTCTCTCTCTCTCTCTCTCTCTCTCTCTCTCTCTCTCTCTCTCTCTCTCTCTCTCTCTCTCTCTCTCTCTCTCTCTCTCTCTCTCTCTCTCTCTCTCTCTCTGTATATATATATATATATATATATATATATATATATATATATATATATATATATATATATATATATATATATATATATATATATATATATATATATATATATATATATGTCTCTTTCTATCTCGCTCTCGGATAAAAGAATAAAGAGGAAAAGAGACAAAATCGAAGAAGAGGAAAAAAAATTGAACAAAACCAAAGGCCAACAAAGTGAATCTAAGCTGAAGGGGAAGCGATGACGTCACAGACAAATGCAATTTATACGAATGGAAGAAATATATATTGATTCCCCTTTATCTCACGGACACACTCTTTTATTGTTATTTGTTGAGAAGACCGAACGCCAACGAAGACTTAGAATAGAAAAGGGACACCATAAGTATAGTGACATATGGTTACTCTCTTGAAACGGGTGCGGGTAAGTGGAGCATATATTGTCTGGAGTGAACCATTTATTTTATATATTGTCTTGAAGACGATGTAGAACCGTGTCTTAGACAAAAGGCTTTTTCCAGTATAATCCTTTGACAAGATACTTTAACACTGTTTTTTTTTTTTTTTTCTTCGAAGATAATGTAACACGGATTTTTTTTTCCTTTTTCTTTTAATTTTTGTCTTATTTGTTTTTTTATTTCCTTTTTTTTACTCTTTTAGGCGGGAAAAACAGAAGGGGATACGAGAGTATTCTAGAAATGAGAGGCAGGAACGGGATACGGGGATACGATATAATTTTAACATAAGGTAAACAGTTAAAGTTAAAACGAGATTTCCTTATGGACCTCACTCACCCTCTTAGTCATAGTAATTAACAAGACGTTGTGTATATAAGGAGTGTTTATATTTTTTCCTCTATTTGTTGATAAGGTTATAAGAAAACTTTCTCTTTTTTCGGTGTAGCGGTAATCCCCAGTGGACTCGAACGTGGAATTGAACTCTCTAAAAAAAATAGGAGATTATTTTAAGGGATTGATATAAACTTTTGATTGCTTTTTGCCGTTAGTCTTTTACCAATAGTGAGGATAATAATGAAAGTAATAGGGATACATTTCTATTATTACAACATGAAGATGTAGTAGTGATAATGACAATGTTGATACTGATAGTAATAGCAAAAATTATGAAAACAACAACATCAGTTAAAACAACGATGATAATGATAATATCAATAATGATGATAATAATAATAGTAATAACTATGATGTGGATAATTATACCAACAACGATAACAGTTTTGATAGTAATAATGATGATAACAATAATTATGATAGTAATAATTGCAATAACGATGATAATAACAACGATGAAAATAATGATGATGATGATGATGATGATGAAAATAAGGATGTTGATGAGGAGGATGATAATGAAACTAATGATAATATTGATAATGAGGATAATACTAACAATAGAAACAATGATGATACTAATGATATTAATTATAACAATAATAACAATTATGATGATAACAATAACAACAGTAACAATCATGATGATAATAACAATAATAACACTGAAATAATAAAATTAATGATAGCAATAATAACAGCAATAAAAATAACAATAGAAATGATAAGAATGATATAATGATAATGTCGATAATAATAATAATAATCACAATGATAATTAAAAGTACATAACAACAGTAAAAACATAAATGAGTTTCTTTAACTTTAACTTAACTTAACTTAAGTTATGGGAACTGCAGATTTGGCTGAACGTTTAAATACTTATTACTTTCTATTTCATTTTCTTTGTTCGCTCTTTAAGCGTTTTCTTTTTTTCTTTCTTCTTCCTCTTTTTATTTATTTTTTCCTCTCCCCCCCATGCCTTTTACATCCCGTATTTTGTTTCTTTTTCATCTCTCTCTTTGTCTCCCTCTCTCTCTCTTTCTCTTTCTCTCTCTCTCTCTCTCACTCTCTTTCTCTCTTTGTTTCTCTCTCTCTCTCTCTCTCTCTCTCTCACTCTCTTTCTCTCTTTGTTTTTCTCCCCTCTCTCTCTCTCTTTCTCTCCCTCTCTCTCTTTCTCTCTCCCTCATCCACTCCTTTCCCACGTTATCGAATTATCTTCTGCTTCTCCTGTTCTCTCTCTTCTAATCTGTTTACAATCTATCCGTAATCTTGTTTTAACTTTCTCTCTCTCTTTTCTTCCACTAATAATCGGTTTCTCTGCCATCTGCTTGTTTCTTGTTTCTAGTTTCTTTCGGGATTTCTAGTTGCCCGATATTTTATATCTGTTTATTTAATTATTTATTTATTTATTTGTCTGTCTATCTATTCATGTCTTCAATTATTCGCTTATTCATTCATTCCTTCGTTTATCCATTTATTCATGCATTTATTTATATATCCAATCATGCATTTATTGATTTGTCTATTTGTTTATTACATTTTCATTGATGGATTGATATATCGAAACGAAGTTGAAATTGACAAGCTGATGGTGATTGGTAATAGGTTGACATGACTGATGACAAATTGACATGTTGGTAATATTTAGTATTTGAAAAATAATATATTCAAACATGTTGCAACTAGCAAAACCTCAACAACCTGTTAATCACATTTTTCAATCGTAAAAATGTATAACTT
>BOPN01000274.1:2500-7500 GCA_017312705.2 Penaeus japonicus | reverse complement strand
GGATGTGGGAGGAGAGAAGAAGAGACTAGGGGGAAAGGTGAAGAGAAAAGAGAAGAGGGAAGAATACCAAAGAGGAAGAATGGAATGGAAAGGGAATGAAAAGAGAAAAAGAAGGTAGAAGATGGATCAAGAGAAAAGGGGAGGAAGGGATGAAAAAATAGAAGAATAAGAAAGAAGAGGAGTAGATTAGAGAAAAAAAAAATGGAGGGCAAAGATAGATAGATGGATAAGGAAGAAGAAGTGGAAAGAGGATGACCAAACAGACGAAAAAAACAAAAACGAAAAGGAAATCCCCCTTCCTCCCCCCCACAAAAAAAGCAAATACAGACTGCCCCCCCCCAAAAAAAAGCCACGAAAACGAACAAGAGAATAACGAACACACACACACACACACTAAGACTCGAAATAAGACGAAGAGAAAGAGGATGATAGTCTTAAGCCATAAACAAACCCGAAACACACAGTCCCAAGGATCAACACGTAAGCCCTCCCCTATTGAAAACCGTGACGAATGTTCCACAGAGTAGGACTACCAAAGGAGATTATTGTAGGATACCATTGTCTGTGCGGCTGGGATCTCGTGTTGGCAGGGAGGCAGGGTAAGTGATGGTGCTGTTGGAGTCACAGAGGAGGATTAAGAGAGGACGAAGAGGAAGAGGCAAAGGGAAGGGAGGAGGAGGAGGAACAAGAAGATTAAGAGAGGACGAAGAGGAAGAGGCAATGGGAAGGGAAGAGGAGGAACAAGAAGATTAAGAGAGGACGAAGAGGAAGAGGCAAGGGAAAGGGAGGAGGAGGAACAAGAAGATTAAGAGGCAAAAGAAAGGGTGGAGGAGGAACAAGAAGATTAAGAGAGGACGAAGAGGAAGAGGCAAGGGAAAGGGAGGAGGAGGAGGAGGAACAAGAAGATTAAGAGAGGACGAAGAGGAAGAGGCAATGGGAAGGGAAGAGGAGGAACAAGAAAATTAAGAGGCAAAAGAAAGGGAGGAGGAGGAACAAGAAGAATAAGAGAGGACGAAGAGGAAGAGGCAATGGAAAGGGAGGAGGAGGAAGAACAAGAAGATTAAGAGAGAACGAAGAGGAAGAGGCAAAAGAAAGGGAAGAGGAGGAACAAGAAGATTAAGAGAGGACGAAGAGGAAGAGGCAAAAGAAAGGGAAGAGGAGGAACAAGAAGATTAAGAGAGGACGAAGAGGAAGAAGCAAAGGAAAGGGAGGAGGAGGAACAAGAAGATTAAGAGAGAAATGAATGTAAGAGGGAAAGGAAAGGGAGGAAGGAGAGGATCAATGTAGGAAGGAGAGGAAGAGGGAAAGGAAAGGGAGGAGGAGGAGGAGGAGGAGGAGGATGAATGTAGGCAGAAGAAGAAGAGGGAAAGAAAAGGGAGGAGGGGGAAGAATGAGAGCGAAGGGAGTGAAAGAGTGAAAGAAAGGGAGGAGGAGGAGGAAGATTAAGAGAGAAATGAGTGAAAGAGGGAAAGGAAAGGTAGGAGTAGGATAAATATAAGAGGAAGAAGAGGAGGAGGGAAAGGAAAGGGAGGAAGAGGAGGAGGAGGAGGAGGATCAATGTAGGAAGAAAAGGAAGAGGGAACGGAAAGGAAGGAAGAGAGGGATCAATGTAGGAAAAAGAGGGAAAGAGAAAGGAAAGGGAGGAGGGAGAATATTAAGAGCGAAGGGAGTGAAAGAGGGAAAGAAAGGGAGGAGGTGGAGGACTAAAAGAGGAAGAAATGGAAGAGGGAAAGGAAAATGAAAGGGAGGAGGAGGAAGATTAAAAGAGGAAGAAGAGGAAGAGGAAAGGGAGGGAGGAGAAGGAAGATTTAGAGAAGAAGGAGAGAAAGAGAGGAAGGGAAGGGAGGAGCAAGAGGAAGAAGATAAAGAGAGGAAGAAGAGGAAGAGGAAATAGAAAGGGAGGAGGCGGAAGATTAAGAGATGAAGATAAGGAAGAGGGAGAGAAAAGGGAGGAGGAAGAGGAAAAGAGAAAGGAAAGGGAGGAGGAAGAGGAAAAGAGAAAGGAAAGGGAGGAGGAAGAGGAAAAGAGAAAGGAAAGAGAAGAGGAAGAAGACGACAAAGATTAAAAGAGTAAGAATGTGGTTCGTTTTGCTGTCTGGGTTTTTCTTATTCTAATGCTAACCGCAGCCACTCACACATACGCATATAAATGCGAGAGAAATATTAATAGAGAGAGATAGAGAGAGAGAGAGAGAGAGTGGGAGAGAGAGAGAGAGAGATAGAGAGAGAGAGAGAGAGAGAGAGAGAGAGAGAGAGAGAGAGAGAGAGAGAGAGAGAGAGAGAGAGAGAGAGAGAGAGAGAGGAGAGAGAGAGAGAGAGAGAGAGAGAGAGAGAGAGAGAGAGAGAGAGAGAGAGAGAGAGAGAGAGAGAGAGAGAGAGAGAGAGAGAGAGAGAGAGAGAGAGAAAGAGAGAGAGAGGGGGGGGATATATGTATGTATGTATGTATGTATGCATGTATATATGTATATATATATATATATATATATATATATATATATATATATATATATATATATATATATATACATACACTTATATATATATATATATATATATATATATATATATATATATATATATATCTCTCTCACTCTCTCTCTCTCTCTCTCTCTCTCTCTCTCTCTCTCTCTCTCTCTCTCTGATGATGATAATACTTGTAATGATACTGAAAATAGTGGTAATACTAATAAGGATAGTAATAAGGATAATAACAATGATGATGATAATAATCATAATGACAATAAAAGCGATGTGAGTAATAATGAAGATATGATAATAATTATGATAACTGTGATGAGAAGACGAAGAAAGAATAATTACAAACATATGAATTCCTCCACTCCCACTTGCCATAACCGCCGTCAAAAACCGATCAATCTCACCCAAGACCCCGCCACCTGATGGCTAACGGAGGCTTTGTATGCATCAAGGCCCGCCCACGCCGCCATTGCGTCGCCCAGCATCACAATGGTTACCAGCCTCCGATCGTAATATCTCTCCCACGATGAAAACTCCCACTGGTGACGTAAGTAGTGGGTTGCTACACACACACCAGGTAATACCAGGCCAGTCAGCCGTTTCGGATTCGCTATTCACCAGGAATGGGATGCTATTCACCGAATCCTTTTCCTCCTAATTTGCAAATGGCACAAGAGACGCAAAATGCTCTAAGCTCATTCATGTTGGTTCTATGGTCATTGTGTCTTATTCTGATTTTCTTGTTCTTGTTTGTGTCTTTCCTTTCTTTTCGTTATCCTTTTAAACTTGTTCCTCGTCGTTGTCACCCAATGTTCGTGTATATTCTTAAGCTTGTCCTTTTATTTATTTTTTTTTCTTTACTTGTCCTCTTTTTCCTTTTTGGTCATGCGAGAGTCAAGATGAAACAATGGACAATTCGAATAGGATTAAAAAAAAAAAAAAAAACACAAGAAGAAAAACACTAAAAAAGGAAGAAAGGAAAGGAAAAAAAAGAAAAGAAAAAAAGATACGTTTCTTTTCTTATAAGGACTGACACACTCGAGAGAAATAAGCATCCTTGGCGTTGCATATTTATCCCAAGGACGTTTCACTCTGAGTAAGAACAATGTTGCAAATGTAATGTTGCCAACAAAGACTTATTTGTTCATGCTTGCCTCTTTTTGCGTCAGGCGCGTGGCGTTATGTCAGCCATGTGTGGTATGTTACAAGAACCTAGCGGAAGTATGTAGGCTACTGGATACATTACGGAAGTGTGTGTGTATGTGTGTGTGTGTGTATGTGTGTGTGTGTGTGTGTGTGTGTGTGTGTGTGTGTGTGTGTGTGTGAGAGAGACGAATATTGTTTTGTTTCTTCGGTCGGTCTTCGCTGTAGATGTTCTTGTGTCTGAGTATGTGTTGAGTTTGTGGTTTTCTCTTTCTCTGTGTTGCAATTTCAATGTCTCTCCCAATTTTCGAGGCTCTTTCTCTTCTTCTTTCACTCACTCTTTCACTCATTCTTTCCTTCTCTCTCTGTCTCTCTCTCTCTATCTATCTCCCACCTCCCACCCACCTTTCTATCTCTCTCTCTCTCTCTCTCTCTCTCTCTCTCTCTCTCTCTCTCTCTCTCTCTCTCTCTCTCTCTCTACACACACACACACACACATATCTATCTTTCTATCTATCTTTATATATATATATATATATATATATATATATATATATATATATATATATATATATACATATATATATATATATATATATATATATATATATATATATATATATATATATATATATATATATATATATATATATATATATATATATATATATATATATATATCCATCTCTCCTCCTCAAAGTTAGGAAGGGAAGCATAGAGGCATGGGGGTTGGGGGTTAAGGAAAAGGGGAATGAGACAGCAAACATTCCAGTCCTAATGAAGAACTGCCTGTATGTCTTTGTGTCCTTTCATGGCTAGAGATCACGCGATGTATTCGACACACAAGCGGAAGTACTATATATAGCACTTCCTAGTGACTATAAATAGAACCAGAAGTTAATCTATACTCAGATCATTACCTAACACTGTACCAAGCAAGCAGGCACGCACGCACACAGCCAGTCACCTACCAAGGACACAATGCACATGTTTTATATCTTCCCATAAGGGTTGATATACAAAAGGACGAAGGAGGAGATAGATGGGGGAAGGGAAGGACAAAAAGGGGTCCAAATATTGAATGGAAACGTGCGGGGTCAGAGGCACTGGATAAATGGAAGAAGGAGGTGAAAAAAATTAAAGCGACCTACTCATTCCCATTAATATTCACGGCAGATCATCGTAGCTTCGAGCAAATGCTTATCAATAGGCAGAGAAATAGATTCTCTTTCTGGAGCGGGAAGGGGAAAGCCGCATTCTAGGAAATTATGCATGAGTTTGGTGAATCGGGTTTCTGCCGTCGCGTTCGCCTCTCCTTCTGGCTGTCTCTTTCTCTCTCTTTCGGTCTCTCTCTCTCTCTTTCTTTTCTCTCTCTCTCT
>BOPN01000273.1:541156-586375 GCA_017312705.2 Penaeus japonicus | reverse complement strand
TATATATATATATATATATATATATATATATATATACAGAGAAAGAGAGAGAGAGAGAGAGAGAGAGAGAGAGAGAGAGAGAGAGAGAGAGAGTTAATTGATTTACATACAAATGCTATATATACATTACGATAGTTTGGGAAATAATATGATACAATTTTATCATTTTACCATTTTATCCAGCTTCAACTTCAACTAAATTTGTTTTGGTAGACCAGTTAAAACATCTTTCTGGATTAAACAGATTATGATTGTTTTAAAGTGGGTGCAATTAGCATGAGTTAGTTTTAATATGACTTTTTTTAGCTTTAGGGGAAAACAGTAAAATGCGCATAATGATAATGAGGAAAACAATAATAATAGTAATTATAATACCAATTATTACAATCATAATGGATGGTTATCTTTTTTAGGGGGGTTTGGTTGCTAAGGTTAGAGAGGTTAGAGAGAGAGGGGGGGGGGGGGGGAGGGAAGACAGAAAGAGTGAGCGAGAGAGAGAGAACCCTTCCCTCTACCCCATCACCTGTTACGTTGATGTGTGCGCGAGCGCATATGTATTTTGCATGGAAGCACAAATCCGCGTGCGCATGCGTGCAATGGTTAATGCACAAGCCATAAAAATGTCAAGGTCAGTGTCCTCGCCGCGTCCACCTATCTCCGCAAGCCCTCGGTGACAGTTAAGATAAGTGATAAGAAAGACGGAAAAGGGAATCACAAAAAAAGAAAAAAACACAATATAGGATGTAAACATACGAGCACACAGTCGAGCGCAAACGCCAAAGGGGAGCCGTGCGCGCGCTGGAACGAGGCAAGACAAGTGCCGTCGCTGAAGTCTGACCTCGAAATATTTTCGGTGCTGAAGGAGGGCAAAGGGGGTGGGGGTGGGGGTGGATAGGATCCTGGGAGAGAAGGATGGAGGGGGCTAGGCAGAGAGAGAGAGAGAGAGAGAGAGAGAGAGAGAGAGAGAGAGAGAGAGAGAGAGAGAGAGAGAGAGAGAGAGAGAGAGAGAGAGAGAGAGAGAGAGAGAGATGAAGGGGGGTAGGGGCAGGGTACTATCATGAGGCGTGCGTACATACTCTTAACAAAATTCTGAAAATTGGTTTGTGTACATAAGCTCGCGCAAGACCCCAGGGCTCTGGATGTATATTTCATTCTTGTTGGTCCCGCCATCCTACCCCCCCCCCCATTCCCTCCTCCCCCTTCACCACAGGCTACGCCTCCATCCCCCTCCCTCCCTCTCTCCCACCCTCCTTTCCTTAGGCAAAACAAGTCTCTCCCCGCCCCCCTTCCTCCTTCCTCCTCTTACACTACATCTCCCCCCCCCTCCTCCTTCACCCTCCCTCTCCCTCTCTTCCTTCCTCCTTCCTCCTTCCTCCTCCCTTACACTACCACTCCTCCCTCCTCCTCCTCCTGCTTATCCAAACATTTTCTCAAGAAATACATACTTGAATGCAAGTGTCTGAAGATACTAGATGCTTCTAAAGACAACAGGATGGAGCAGCGAGAGGCGGCGGAGAGCGCGTGTGATGAGAACAGGTATTCTCATTCATTCATTTTCCTTTTTTCTTTATATCTATATCTAATAATTCATTTATGGTTACTACTACTACGAATTTAACCTACGGGGGAATTACGTTCATCATTATTTCTTTAAAGGTGAAACTTTATTATCCCGAGAACACGTGGAAATTAGAATACAAAGAAAACGGGAAAGAGAAAACGAGAGGAAGAAGAAAGTCTAAAGAACCACCTCAGGTAACGTCAGGTAAGGACAAGCCACTTCTTGCAACATCTCAAAATTTTAAAAGCCAAAAAGCAAAAAAAAAAAAAAAAAATAATAAAGAAAAAAAAAAAATACCGACTGTATCAGCAGTCATCACAACCATACCAACCACTATAGTCATCTTTACCATCATAATCATCATTCCACCCCCTGCCCCTCCCTCCCCCTAGCACCAAGTCTAATGGAAAGGGAAATCCCAAGAGGAAATGATGCTCCATTCACATCCGATTCCAATCAGCCATTGACATTCCCAGTTTGTCTGAATCAGAGGAAAGGAGGTGCCCAGACAGCCTCTTCCTCTTCCTCCTCATTATCATCATTATTCATCTACTTTTCCTCGACCTTCCCTTCTCTTTCTCTTCTTCTTCCTCTTCCTCCTCCTCCTGCTCTCGGGATCCTCTTAGATATTTCATGCTTACGTCTATTTTTGTCTCTCGCCCACGTTAACCTTTCTGTGGTCCACGGCCGAGCTCACACGCTCCCTCCTTCCCTCCCTTTCTCTATCCCATTTTTCAATCTTCATCTCATTCTTCTTCCATCTCACTCTCTCTATTGCTCTTTCTCTTCCTCTCCCTCTCCCTCTTACCCTCGCTTTCTTTCTGCCCTTCCGGTTTCATAATTTCTCTTTCATCCTCCCCTATTCATTTCGAACTTCACTCATTTTCTCTACCAGCCTTCAACTTCCGTCTTCCTGACGATTGATGGTTTCTTCGCCAGCCTGGCAGTTGATTTATCTACCTGTCCTTCTATCTTCTCGTCTACCTACTACTTTCCCGTCACTTGGCAGCTCTTCTACGATATTTCTTTCGCCATCTTCTAATCCTACTAACTTATTCACTCTCTCTTTCTTTCGTTCGGCTATTTTTCTCACTATCCTTTCCAGCTCCTTTCTCTCAAATCTTCCCTTTATCTCGCCCTCTCCATTCTTGTACTCTATCTCCCTCCCTCCACCCTTTCTCTTCCCCCCCCCTGCCCCCCTCCTTCTCCAAGGTACAGCACCTGCGGCAGGGCACTAGCAAGACCTTACGAACTCCTACCGACTCATTATAACGGAGCTGGGAGGCAAGGTTGGAGGAAGGACTAAGGAGAGAGGAAGGAGAGAAAAGAGAAGCGAAGAGATGGAGAAACGAGAGAGAAGATATTATACTGGATATAAATATATATATATATATATATATATATATATATATATATATATATATATATATATTGTGACTGGCACATAATGGGTATCCTACCAGTTAAGAGAGGTATTTAGCATAACACTTTACCCTTTTACTGGGGATAACATTAAGGGAAATATTTACAATTACTGTGGTAGCAAAGGCTGGGTATGGCTGAGGCGAGGTAGGCTGGTGAGGATGGGGTGTCGTGAGCCTGAGAAGGGGCAAGGGCAAGTAGGGCAGGTCATATGTTTATGTCCAGACCTCACACGGTCTAGGATAACAATAGGTTTCTTGTCGGCTTTCCTTCCTCCGCATGGATGCGATGTAGGGAACCAAGTGGTTTGCTAACATAACGCCATGTGGCACCTAGAGAATGTCTCACACACACACACACATATAAATATATATATATATATATATATATATATATATATATATATATGTGGAGGGCGAGTGGAGTAAGAGAGAGAGAGAGAGAGAGAGAGAGAGAGAGAGAGAGAGTGAGAGGGAGGAGAGGGAGGAGAGGAGAGAAGAGATGAGAAAGAGAGAGAGCACAGTGGAATAAAACATACCCCAAAGTTGGCCACAGACTTCGACCTCCGGTGAAAAGGCGAATTCCGAGTCAGATCCATTTTCCAGTCGCGAAACGAAGATCCCACAAAGTACCGTTAATTATAAATGCTTCCATCTTCGCTTCGTGCATTTTCTTTTACGTTCTTTTTTTCTTTATTTCTCTCTTCTGTTGCAATTTCTTTTTTTGTGTTATCAATTTCTCTCCATTTTTTGTTGTTTTATCTTCTTTCATCGTTCCTTCCGTATTCTCTGCCTCACCTCATTCTTCTCTCCCTTTCTCATCTCTTTCCACCTCATTTTCCCTCTCTTTTCTCATCTCTTCCCCCCTCATTCTTTCCTTCGTCTTCTCTTCTCATCTCCGTCTATCACTACCCTTCCTTATCTTTCCCCTATTTTTCATCCCTCTTTCCTTTTCTTCCTTCCTTTCTCCCTCCCTTCCTCCCCCTCCCTCCCTTCGTTCGTTCCCTCCTCCCTTCCTTCTTCCTACTCTTCCTTTCCTTTCTCCCTCCCTCCGTCCTTTCCGTATTCCCTTCCACCCTCCTTCCTTCCCTTCCTCCCTTCCTTTGTTCGTTCCCTTCTCCCTCCCTCTCTTCAGCATACATCCAGCGATCAAATTTTGCAAAGACAAATTAAATATTAAGATATACTCTTCCCCTGTAAAAAAAAGAAAACAAATTATATATATATATATATATATATATATATATATATATATATATATATATATATATATTTATAATGAAATAAACTGAAGCCAGATATTTGCGGATGGGAGAGGCGATGCATTTGATTTGCTGAGTAGGAAGGAAAGAAATTTCGCGCTGAATGAAATTATAACAATAATACTGATTATAATAATAGTGATGATGATAATGCTTGTGCTGTTGAATAATTATAGTAATAGTCACTGTAATGTTAATAACAATAATGACAATGATAAGGACAACAACAATAACAAAAACAACAATAGTAACAATCACACCAAAACGACAAATCAATCATGATATGAATGAGTTTACCAAAATTACGAATTTCACGTGCATAAAATAAATAAATACAAAAAATGTATATGTATCAGTATTAAGTGTGTGTGACATAAGGCCATTAAATCTGCAAAATGGAGATTGCGTCTCGAGCTCAGCAGAAGCGCAGTGTGGCAGCGACCCATCCTCTACACGCGCACTCTAACGGAATGATGATAACGCATGGTGACAGCGAGGGCATCTCGGAGGGTGAGCACACTAACACAAACAGACATGCAATGATACACACAGACACCCATACATACTGTATACCTATATATACACGTCAGTACAGACACTAAAACAGGTGAATAGTTGCTATACGCACGTACGCACGCACGCACACAAACACACATAAACACATTCACTCACACAAATAGACACGCATCGAGACAAATTAAAATACAAATCTAAGTATATATACACACACAAATACATGGTAGAAAACTAAGAAGTGGTACTTACAGGTATTTCTTATTTTCGTAGACATCATATAATCCTAGGACATGTGGATGTTCAATTAATTTCATAATAGCTATTTCTCTTTCAACCTGAAAAGAGAGAGATAAACAGTGCATTAGCAAAGGCAAACAACCGACGACATCACATGCAAAAAATATTTATGTTGACAATGGGGAAGCAAGAAAATAGCGAAGAGAAGAAGGAAGTGGGAAGAATTAAGAAGATAGAAATGAGACCCAGGAGAAGAAAAAAAAGGGGAGGAGAAAATGGAGGAAGTGTAGATGAAGAGAAGAAAGGGGGTAGAGGAAGAATAAACAAAACAAAAACATAAAGAAGCAGGAATGAAGAGGAACAGAAGGAAGAAGAAAAAGGAAAAGAAGAAGGAAGCAAGAAGAAAGAAGAAAAGAAAATAGGATAAAGGCAGGCGGCGAAAAGAGAAGAAACAAGAAGAAGAAAAGAGAAAAAGAGAAGAAAGAAAAACGGAGCAAAATCAAGAGAGAAGAAAAGAGAACAAATCATCTGTTGTAGGCCATGGCAAGGCGCCAAGCCGAGGCTCAAAAGATTCCCCTTTCGCTGTTGTGGAGAAGACTAATACACAAACACAATCCGTGTGGAGGAAAAATGCGCCAACTTATTTATACAACTATATGTGTCTGTATCTATTTACCAAACTATTCATTAGAATGTATGTTTATCTATGTGCTAATTTGGTTTCGATTTCGGATAATAATTATTTCACCCGTTTTATATATATCCATATTCATTTTATATATGGCTATGATATAATAAGATCCAAGAGCAAAATGTGGTAACAAATAAATAAGGCCGATAAATAGATCAGATAAACGAATAATTAGGAAGAACCATTAGTGAAATACGAATCCGAACTGGACGGAAAATGATTTCCAACCGGAACGAGACGAAGACAATGGAGAAAAGATCTTAAAGTCGAGTCACATTCCCGAGTCTGGTTGTCTCCGTTACGATGGCATTCGCGTGTTACTGGTTCGTGTTACTGTTCCGTCTGTCTTCCTCTGGGCGGCCTGCCTCTTAAGGGATAATAGTAGATTCGTCGCATTTTTCAGTCTGATAATTTAAGATGAAATACTATACTATCAAGAGAGGAGAGGGATGGGTGGATGGATGGGGGAGGGAGGGAGGGAGGAGAAGGGAGAGGAAGGAGGAGGAGGAGGAAGAGGAGGGCCAGTAGAGGGTATAGGGATGGTGGGGGGAAGGGGAAAGAGGCAGTGGATGAGGTAAGGATGAGAGAAAAGGAGAGGCAAAAGGAGGAGGAAGACGGAGGAGTAGAGTGTAAGGAAGACGAAAGAAAAAGAGAGAGAGAAGAGAGAGAGAAGAGAGAGAGAAGAGAGAGAGAAGAGAGAGAGAAGAGAGAGAGAAGAGAGAGAGAAGAGAGAGAGAGAGAGAGAGAGAGAGAGAGAGAGAGAGAGAGAGAGAGAGAGAGAGAGAGAGAGAGAGAGAGAGAGAGAGAGAGAGAGAGAAGAGAGAGAGAAGGGAGAGAGAAGAGAGAGAGAAGAGAGAGAGAGAGAGAGAGAGAGAGAGAGAGAGAGAGAGAGAGAGAGAGAGAGAGAGAGAGAGAGAGAGAGAGAGACTGAGAGAGAGCATATCACATAACCGAACCTAGACGCCTCTCAATCAAGAGCCGTAACATCCTAATGAGGAAGGGAAAAAGTGCCTCCAGACCCCCGGCAGCCGAGCGTGGCGCCAGGGGACACGACGGAGAGCCCCAACACCTCCCACACGACCCGCGTGACGTAATCGCATTCCGCCGTCCTCACTGGCGGAGATATGACGTAACCGGTAAGCTCCATGTTCATTGGTGGAGAGAATACCCTGTGGAAAGGACCGTGGACAGTGTTCGGTAAAGCAGAACTGATAATGATAATAAACAGGCTCGGCAGGTTCCCCTCGCAAGAACAACGACGTGCATGAGAGAAGACACGCCGTAAGATACGCGATCAAACTCGGCTCCTAAAAGTCGGAGGAAAGCCCGGAGCGAAAGGGGCCGGGAGAGATGTTGCAGATCCAGCTAACGAGACAACAAAAATATTTATACAAAGTTGCACGGAAGCTCTCGGCCTTCCTGCCGCTGCAAGCTCGCATGACATGAATAATCCATGCACTTAAATGGTGTGCGAAAACCTTCATTCTGAGCCTGTCGTTGGCGATTAAGTGCCGTGCTGTAATCTGGGGTTGGAGGAAATATGAGACAAAAATGATCCCTGGGAGATGAGCTTCAATTACGCAAATGATAGACAGACACACGTGCGGATAGGAATGTAGAGAGAAAATGAGGATGGGAGAGTGAGGGAGTGAGGGAGGGAGAGAGAAATGGAAAGAGAGAAAGCGAGAGAGAGAGAGAGAGAGAGAGAGAGAGAGAGAGAGAGAGAGAGAGAGAGAGAGAGAGAGAGAGAGAGAGAGAGAGAGAGAGAGAGAGAGAGAGAGAGAGAGAAAGAACCCAACCCCCCCCCCCCAAAAAAAAAAAAAAAAAAAAGAAAAGAAAAGAAGAGACAGAAAGAGAGAGAGAAAAAATCCTTGTTCCCTAAGAGTCAAGCGCAGCAGGAAAGAAGCGATCATAAGTCTTTAGAAAATCGGACTGCTTCTTTTGTGTCAGGGAACGGCGACAAGGAGAAGCGAAAGACATGAAAGAGCACGAATCCAAACCCGGCCGCGTACTGGTATCGGAATATTGCTCCCGAGGGGATGCGAGGCGGTAATCCCTCCCTCGCTTCACTCCGCAAAAAATATCGTTTTCAGATAGAATTCGCGGAAAAAAATGTGTATTGATGCAAGTTTCGAGCACCGGGGGCATTCTGTTGCCTCGCGCTGTAAGTGTGAACGTAATGATTTATTTCAAATACATTAGAAAAAGGGTTAGTTTGTTTGGACATGATTCATTGCAAAATTCACGAATAAATACCAATATTAATTTCCATTATCCCCTCCCCCCCCCTAAAAAAAAAAAAAAAAAAAAAAATGCATTCGGCTTCACACCCAAACGTCCAATTTATTCAACGTGGGAAAGTTGCAAGCCTATGCATAAACAATAAACGTCCAGTTATTTACCAATAGTCCCGCGGGCGCCACAAGCTATAACTAAGCCATCCACTCCCGCGAAACCGATACCCACGTTCCCCGTCTGAAGTTTTCCAAACCGGCTCGTATCACACTACCACGATACCACGATACCATGCTACCACCTCGCTCCTTCCTTCCTCTCCCTCGCATGCCGATGGAGGTGACTCACGCTCCAAGGTTCCTTCCTGTGTCGTCCGTCCATCACCATCCCTGCCGTCACCATCACCATCACCCTCACCGTCACCATCCTCATCACCATCCACGCACGGACCCTCTTCCTCCCTAGGGCGCGCCTCTCCACGTCGAATGTCTCCCGAGATGCCACGGCGGATCGATTGCCAACAAGGACGTCAGGTGACATCCCGTCAGGAGGGGCCTCGCAGATGGAGGGAGGGGGAGGGGGGAGGAGGAGCGAGGGAGGGAAGACGGGTGGAGGGAGGGGGAGGGGGAGGGGGAGGGAGGGAAGACGGGAAGCTGGAAGGGGGAAGGGGGAAGGGAGAAGGAGAAAGAGGGCGAGATAAAGAAATAGAGGGGTAGAGGAAGGCAGGGAAGGAGAGAGAGAGATAAAGAGAGTGGGTGAGTGAGAGAGCGCGCGCGCGAGAGAGAGAGAGAGAGAGAGAGAGAGAGAGAGAGAGAGAGAGAGAGAGAGAGTGAGAAAGAAAGAGAGAGAAAGAAAGAGAGAGAAAGAAAAAGAGAGAGAAAGAAAATGAGAGAGAGAGAGAGAGAGAGAGAGAGAGAGAGAGAGAGAGAGAGAGAGAGAGAGAGAGAGAGAGAGAGAGAGAGAGAGAGAGAGAGAGAGAGAGAGAGAGAGAGTGAGAAGAGAGAGAGAGAGAGAGAGAGAGAGAGAGAGAGAGAGAGAGAGAGAGAGAGAGAGAGAGAGAGAGAGAGACCCAGCATCACCTAACCACCGCAATCCCATCCTCTCGGCATCGCCAATAATAACACTGTCCAACGTACACACGCTCCCACATCCGTGAGAGCAGCATACCTTCCCCACATACTCAACATCATAAATCCGGCCATGTCCTAGAAGCCTGCCATTAATCACATACACAAACCCATACATCTACCACGAGCGCCCCATTTGCCTATCGTAAATCTTACTTACCATTATATGCATGTTCACTTTGCATACATTACACACACACACAGATATATATGTATGTTTCTATACATATATACATAAACATAAATATTTGAATATACATATATATATATATAAATATACATATATATATATATATATATATATATATATATATATATATATATATATATATATATATATATATATATGTATGTATGTATATATATTACACACACACACACACACACTCATATAATATAAAAATATATATCTATTTATTTATTTATCTGTATGTGTATAAATAAATAAATAATTAAATATATGTATAGTATACTATACATACTACATACATACACACACAAAGACAAAGACAAAGTACAAAGACAAACACACACACACACACACACACACACACACACACACACACACACACACACACACACACACACACTTTCTCTCTCTCTCTTTTTTCTTTCTTTCTTTCTTTCTTTCTTTCTCTCTCAACACACACACACACACATACACATATATATATAAATATATATATATATATGTACATATATATATATATATATATATATATTTATATTTATATCACATATCATAAATCATATATCATATATCATATATCATATATCATATCTCTCTCTCTCTCTCTCTCTCTCTGTCTCTCTCTCTCTCTCTCTCTCTCTCTCTCTCTTCTCTCTCTCTCTCTCTCTCTCTCTCTCTATATATATATATATATATATATATATATATATATATATATATATATATATATATATATATGTGTGTGTGTGTGTGTGTGGGTGTGTGTGTGTGTGGGTACACAGATACTTGTGCACACACACACACACACACACACACACACACACACACACACACACACACACACACACACACACACACACACACACACACACACACACACACTCATCGAAACATCTACACACACATAGATGCTCTGCTAAGACCGAAAATCCGCCGAATTCAGCATTCCTTTCCAGGACTCGCTTGATCCTGCCTGTGTCAAGGCCGTCTCTTGTTCACGTGGTCACGGCCGCCTGTCACACGAGGACCCTTCACAGCTGAGGAGGACCCATGGGAGAGAGGGAGATGGGGGGGAGGGAGGGAGGGAGGGAGAGAGGGAGATAGGGGGAGGGAGGGAGGGAGGGAGGGAGAGGGGGAGAAAGAGGGAAGGAGGGAGTCATAGGGAGGGACGGAGAGGGGAAAAGGGACGAAAGGAAGGGGAATGATCCAGGGACGGAAGAGGGAAGGGATGGAGGGAAGGGGAAGGGGAAGGGGAAGGGGAGGGAGGCAGGGAGGGAGTTGAGGAGAGCGCTCGATACACACACTCGCATTCCGAAAAAAAGTACAACGGCTTGATGATCGCTGCTCGCAGGCTCTCAGCGATCGTGGCAAAAGACGTCCAGGAAGGTTTGTATAAAATGAATCATAAATAATGTATGTTATAGCAAAATAGTGCATTAATAAAAATGAATGTCAGTCAACATAATACGTCTGTTCCGTCTTCACAAGTATTTTCTATCCCGAAGGAATGTAAAATTATTTTCGCGTATTCATGTAGATGATATCGCTTCCTGATACTCTGATATTCTTCTACGGTCGTATCTATCAGTCAATAAAGTAAGAAAAATGTTCATATCCATTCATAAAGACACAAATGAATATCGTACTAGACACTGGGAAGCTCAAGATCGTTAGAAACTAGTCTACATCGGGGAATCTAAAAGAAAGTCAGAATCTAACAAAGAAAAACAAAAAACAAATAAATATATAAACAGCAAACAAACAACAACAATACCAAGCGACTCCATCAGTAAGAATAAAACGCCCACAAAATCTAATAAACGCCATCAATCTCCCTTCATAAATCTTGTTACAACCTGACTCTCCTCCTTAGAAAAGAGGAGGATCCTGAATCTAGAACACACTCGTTCCCATTCATAAAAAAAGCGGACATTAATAAGCAACAAGGCAGAGGCCGCGTTCCCTCTCCTCGGTATGCTGCGTTCAAGAAGGTCACGTTCGGGGTGGGGGGGGAGAGAGGGAGGGGGAGATAGGGAGGGGGATTGGGAGGGAGGGAGGGAGAGAGAGAGAGAGAGAGAGAGAGAGAGAGAGAGAGAGAGAGAGAGAGAGAGAGAGAGAGAGAGAGAGAGAGAGAGAGAGAGAGAGAGAGAGAGAGAGAGAGGCGCTGCAGCACTCCGGGTTCGAACACTCGAGTAAGTCTAATTGTTGCTTCTAGAAGGACCGATATGTATTGCAAAGGTTTCTCTCCCCTCGTAGCTTTTTTATCTTCTATTTTTCTGAAATCTATTTTTTTTTCTTTTTACTTCTTTCTCTTCCCCTGTTTCTCTTTCTTTCCTGATCACTGGTTTTCATATGTCCTCTCTTTCCCCCTTTCTCCCGAGCCCTCCCTTTCTCTCTCTCCTTCACACTCGTCCCCTCACTCTCCTAATTCCCTCTATCTACCTCCTTCTCTTTCTTCCATTGCTCTCATATTTCTCCTCCTTCCCCTATCACAAATCCCCTCCTCTCTCCCTTATTACATTCCCTTATCCATTCTCTCCCCATTTTCTCTCTCAATCTCCCTCCCTCCTTTCTTCTCTTCCCCCTCATTCTTCGTTCTTTTCCCCTCCCTCTCTCTCCCTCCCTCCTCTCTTCTCTTCCCCCTCATTCTTCGTTCTTTTCCCCTCCCTCTCTCCCCCTCCCAGTCGTCTCTCTATCTCAATCTCCATCTCTATCTCTCCTTTCTTCCTTCCCTCCCACCCTCCTACCTTTCCTCTCTCCCTCCCTTCCTCTTACCCCAGTGGCTGAGAGAAATATGAACAAGCCTGGGATGATGAGGGAAAGGGATCAATAGGAGAGAGAGAGAGAGAGAGAGAGAGAGAGAGAGAGAGAGAGAGAGAGAGAGAGAGAGAGAGAGAGAGAGAGAGAGAGAGAGAGAGAGAGAGAGAGAGAGAGAGAGAGAGAGAGAAAGAGAGAAAGAAAGAGAGAAAAAGAGAGAGAAAGAGAGAGAAAGAGAGAAAGAAAGAAAGAAAGAAAGAAAGAAAGAAAGAGAGAGAGAGAGAAAGAGAGAGAGAGAGAGAAAGAGAGAGAGAGAGAGAAAGAGAGAGAGAGAGAAAGAAAGAGAGAGAGAAAGAGAGAGAGTGAATATGAGGAGAAAGGAACGTATAGAGTGAGTGTGGAAAGCAAAGGATAGAGTGAGTGTGGAAAGCAAAGAATAGAGTGAAAATGAGGGAAATTGAGAGTTTAAAGTGAGTATGAGGGGAAAGACAAGCAAATAGTATATATGAGGGGAAAGGAAAGTCCAAAGTGAGTATTAGAGGAAGGAAAGGTTTATAGTGAGATGAAGGAAAGTGAAAATATAGATCAAGTATGAAAAAAAAAGAACAAAAAATAGTGAATATGAAGGGAAAGGGAAATACATACTGAGCACGAGGGGAGAATGAGGAATAAGAAGGGGGAAAAGAGGGGAAGGGAGTCCGGGCTGGCCACTTCATCGTAACGGGATCGGCGGCGACGGCACGGCGAATCGTGCTCAAGGGCCACGCAACCTATCGCCGGGTTTCGGGTTCGCTGTGAAAGCCGCGTCGTAATCAGAGAAGATCTCTTGAATAACTATTCGGCGTTAAAAATCTAACGGTGCAAAACCATTTATATTTGCCGTAGTTTTCTCTTTTTAATAGTAATTCTTTGCAAAGCTATTTCTACGTTTGGCATCTTTTTTTTTTCTTTTTTTTTTTCTTTGTGCATGCATGTGTGGAAGGCAACTGAGTCGTTCAGTGGAAGCAACTTCAGTGCGAGAGGCTGATCAATAATTTCAAGACATTCATCTGAAACCAGGCAATGATACCGAGAAATCGCGAGGCAACGAATGACATTTCATTCAAATAACACGTGATAATCATTGTCTGGACTTACACCTAAAAAGAAAAAGAAAAAGAAAAAAAAAGAAAAAAGAAAAAAATAAATAAAATAAAAAATAATACATGTAATGGAGTTAAACCTAAAAAAGGCCAAAAACAAACAGTTAAAGAATATACGAACCCAACCATGATTAGTTTGTTTTAAATCTCTCTCAATAACGATGAGAGAAAATTCCAGAAGACACAGCCGTCACAACCTCTTTAAAACACACGCGAATGAAACTCAAACTAAAAAGAAAAAGATAAAAAGCAGAAAAAAAGGGAAAAAAATAAAAAGGGAAAACAAAAAATACACAAGACAAATTAACCAATAAACGTACGCAACCACAATGCTTCCAGAACAGTCTAAATACACGTAACAATAACCAAGGGCATTCCAAAAGACAGAGCCTGATCACAACCACACTTAATTCACACTCGATGCTATAGAACTCCGAGAGCAACTCCAGGGTTGAGAAGAGCAACATTTCCGTGCAGGATAATTGCATGGAGTTGCATGACAGAGCCACGCGACGGATTTGTAGCTTTAAAAGGGTGCGGAAATAGGAGAACAAAGAATGAGAAATTAGGAAAAAAGAGAGAAATGAGAACAAGGGTGATGATGATGATGATGATGATAATGGTGGTGGTGGTGATGATGATGATGATGAATGGTGAGAACTTTGATTGGGGAATATCAATATAATTTCAAAATTATAAAGTGTTACCTAAACCATCAGTGAAAATATAATAAAAACAATAAAGCATATACATAGAATATACGAATCAATATAAAAAATAATATAGGTGATGAAAGCAATGATGATATTGATAATAATAGTAATCATTAATAATGATAATAATTATAACAATGATAATAATGATAATAATACTGATTATAACAATGATAATAATGATAATGATACTGATTATAATGATAATAACAATAAAAAACAAACAACTAAGAGAGACAGACAGACAGACAGAGAGAGAGAGAGAGAGAGAATTAGAAGGAGTTAGAGAAAGAGATAGAGATTGAGAGGTAAATAGAGATAGAAAGTGATATAGAGAGGAGAAAGGAGATGAGAGGAAGAGATAGAGAGAGGGAGTTAGAGAAAGAGATAGAGATTGAAAGATACAGAGAGATAGAAAATGATAGAGAGGAGAGAGAGAGGAGAGAGAGGGGAGGAGAGGAGAGGAGAGGACAGGAGAGAGAGAGAGAGAGAGAGAGAGAGAGAGAGAGAGAGAGAGAGAGAGAGAGAGAGAGAGAGAGAGAGAGAGAGAGAGAGAGAGAGAGGAATGAATGGCTCGCACACTCCTCAGGGTCAAGAAGCTCGTGAGTTATAAATAATGTCTGTGGGAGTCCCGTTAAAGACGACGGTCCAGCACCGAGGCCGGACGCCGAAGAACCGGTCTTGGACTCCGCCTTCCGCTTGCTCAAGTAGTTCGGATAATAGGAAATAAATAAATAAAGAAGATAGCCAAAATGAATAAAATCAATAAAATAAAGAAAATGAATATAAATCAGCAAATCAAAATGAACAAATGATAATAATAACCGCAGAGGTTAAGCCGTTGTTCAACCGGATAACAATCGAAGCTGTGAGGCACGGATCCAAAGGCAGTCAGACTGACAAACAGACGTGGCACAGGCATTTCGGACAAAGCGACCGGCTCTGCTGTGGTGCAACATTGCATATCAGTCACCCACTCGCATTTGATACTATGGACGGCGGGAGTAACGATGCGAGTCAATATGCCCAGCAAATACTCGAGTGACCGGAACTGCCCGCCGTGAGACCAGTGCAATGTCTCCCTTGAGTCCTCTTGCCGAATATTAATTCCACGAACCGTAATTAATTGTCCTCACTGACAAATAGACTCTGAAGTAAATGCGAAGGAATTAGATTAATGATTTGTTGATATGTTTGACTCGAAAGAAAGACTAAATAAAATGTGCTGCCGGGGGGGGGGTCAATATTGCATAGTTTCCTCCTCGTTAATACCATAATAGCATTTCTAATTTCGCTTCCTGGGACTAATCGGAGCCAAGGCGAGACTGAACCCTGGGGAGAAATCTTGAAATAATTAGAAATTACATAGATGAGTGGCATGTAAACGATATAAAGATAGAATGAGAAAGAAGAAGCAGAAACAGAACGAGTAACAAAGAAAGTGAAAGAGAAAGAGAGAGAGAGAGAAGGAGAGAGAGAGAGAGAGAGAGAGAGAGAGAGAGAGAGAGAGAGAGAGAGAGAGAGAGAGAGAGAGAGAGAGAGAGAGAAAGAGAAAAAGAGAGAAAGAGAGAGAGAGAGAGAAAGAGAGAGAGAGAGAGAGCAGCATTTTCACCCCTCCACCAAAAAGCTTTTGTTAAGACATGATCGTGTGGATTTCTAAACAAGCACACCCTTTAATACCGACATCTTTAACTGATCTCTTATTAATTCCTGAACGAGATGCGGCCGTGATTTAACCAGAGGTGATGAGTCTCACTTTTTTCTTACCCTTCCGAGCTATTTCTTTTCTAAACTACACACATAACACATCTCTACAGCTGGACACAAATTATTTGGTTAATAATCGTTCAGATATGAATAGCCAGTCTTCAAACAAATCCTAAAAAAAGAAAGGAGAAAATCGAGACGAGATGATAGCTGGAGGGAAACCTGCTCATTAATCCCTCCCCTCCCCCCACACCCCGCCCCCTCTTCTGGAATCCTAATGCCGCCAGTGCCTGCATCCTTCACTGAGAAATTTGCATATCATTACCATATCGAGTACTATTATCCTTCCGATGCTCACCCGCTGCCCTGGAGCCTTCGACCGCGTCTATTGCTGAGAAGTACGATCTCTCGTCAAAGGTCGCCCGCAGCACGACTCGCCACCACCAGCACCTCCTTTCCGACGACCAAACCACGACCCCTCGACACCCCAGCCCCCCAAACCCCACCCCCCTCCACGCCTGACCTCGCTCTCTTCACACCTGGTGTCCCTCTGATGTCCTAATTAAGCCTCCTGTAACCACTTCACTTAAGGCTACTTGGGAAGCACGAGTGTCGCGGAGGTAAGGATGTAGGAGCCACTCGAAAAGCATGGTGGCGGGGACGAAGGGAGGCAGGGAGGGCGGGCGGCCGACATATCTTTATTATTTTATTATTATCATGATTTCAGTTGGTAAAGTTCGATAGGAAAGGTAGGTACCGTGAGGGTATTTCGTGGGCAGAGGGATAAGGGAACAAAACACAAAAAAAGAAAAAAGAAAAAAAAGAAACAGAATGAAAAGAAAATAAAAACAGACGGTAAAAACTAAAGCCAGGGATCGCTCACGGCTGGTGGAAAAAAAGAGCAAAAGGTTATTCAGAATTACGAAGAGTAAAACGAATTTTCTCTCGGAGCTTCAAAGGGAACCAAAAATAGGGCATTCAACTGTTACAGCGGGATCAAAGCGAGACGTAGATGACTGGCACAGCGAAGAGCAAGAGCGGAGCCACCTGGCGACCTCGACTCTCGACGTGAAACTTTGCAGCCGAACAACTCTATTGGGATTTGTTAAAAATTGCACACCAACATAATACCTCTGGAAAGGATCTTTGCTGGCTATGTGACTATGAAAAATGTAGTAATGAATAGACGTCATGGCTACGCACTAACAAACAAACACACGCATGTACATAAATATTTGTACTTATACATACATACATACATATATACATACATATATATACATATGACTTCCTCGAGTACTAGCCCACCCCCACCCCCCTTCATCACTCAAGTTCATCATCATCCATTGCAAAGTGAGTGTTTTTTTTATAATATTAATGCTTATCTTTATTTTCAGGGATATTTATTGGCATTATCTTTCAAAATTAAAAAGGTCCGGAAGATTATCTTAAAAGGGGGAGGGGTTAAATTATAAATATATTCTATATATACTATATATATCTCTTCATGGGAAGTTTCGTTTGCTTATCGTTATAAATAATGATTTTTTTTGGGGGTAGGGGGTTCAATTAAAATCCGAAAAAAGTAACCCTTTCGAAAAGCATAAAAAAGTCCAGTATATACAGTATATATGTATATATATATACACATATACATATATATATATATATATATATATATATATATATATATATATATATATATATATATATACATACATATATATACATATGATTTCCTCGAGTACTAGCCCACCCCCACCCCCCTTCATCACTCAAGTTCATCATCATCCATTGCAAAGTGAGTGTTTTTTTTATAATATTAATGTTTATCTTTATTTTCAGGGATATTTATTGGCATTATCTTTCAAAATTTAAAAGGTCCGGAAGATTACTTTAAAAGGGGGAGGAGTTAAATTATAAATATATACTATACATACTATATATATCTCTTCATGGGAAGTTTCGTTTGCTTATCGTTATAAATAATGATTTTTTTTGGGGGTAGGGGGTTCAATTAAAATCCGAAAAAAGTAACCCTTTCGAAAAGCATAAAAAAGTCCAGTATATACAGTATATATGGAGGACATGACTACATACAAACAAACACGCATACATATACATATGTATACGTATAAATATGCTTATATATACATATATGCATATATACATACATACATACATACATACATATATATATATATATATATATATATATATATATATACATACATATTCATATAAATATACATATATATGCACACACAAACATAAATACACATCATAAATACATAACCACAGCACCAGTTTTGCGACCTGGTGGCACATCCAAAAGCCAGAACGGACGAATACGCCAGGCTTTGACGAATCAATCTACAGGCCAACCGGGGAGCGGGCGACGCAAAATACCAGGGGTCTCGGCCTTGATCGACACGTGTCTTGTTGACAGGCCGGCAGGGTCAGCCGGTCGGTCCTCTGATTCTGTGTGAGACAGAGGTGTCCGAGAGACAGGAAAGAAGGGGAGAGAGGGAGAGAAAGGGAGGGAGGGAGAGAGGGAAAGAAAGGGAGGGAGAGAGAGGGAGGGAGAGAGAGGGAGGGACAGAGAGAGAGAGAGAGAGAGAGAGAGAGAGAGAGAGAGAGAGAGAGAGAGAGGAAGTGAGTGAGTGAGAGTGAGAGTGAGAGAGAGAGAGTAAAAGAAAGAGATAGAATGAGAGACAGTAAGGGAGAGAGGGAGGGAGGGAGGGAGGGAGGGAGGGAGGGAGGGAGGGAGAGAGAGAGAGAGAGAGAGAGAGAGAGAGAGAGAGAGAGAGAGAGAGAGAGAGAGAGAGAGAGAGAGAGAGAGAGAGAGAGAGAGAGAGAGAAAGAAAGAGAGAGAAAAAAAATGAGAGACACAGATAGAGAGAGAGAGAGTAAGAGAGAGTAAGAGAAAGAGAGAGAGAGGAAGAGAAAGAGTAAGAGATAGATAGATAGATAGAGAGGCTTAGGCTTCAAAAGTGGACCACAATCCGCACGTCTTTGGTATTAGTTGTACCTTGGGTGTACCTTCCTCTTTCTCCTTCTCTTCTCTCCCCCTCTTTCTCTCTTTCTCTCTCTCTCTTTCCTTTAATGGGGCATCCAGTCTTCTTCCCTTGGGAATAGGTAAGTGAGAGAGAAAGAGAGGGAGAAGGAGGGAGGGAGGGAGGGAGGGAGGGAGGGAGGGAGAGAGAGAGAGAGAGAGAGAGAGAGAGAGAGAGAGATAGAGAGAGAGAGAGAGAGAGAGAGAGAGAGAGAGAGAGAGAGAGAGAGAGAGAGAGAGAGAGAGAGAGAGAGAGGGGGGGGGGCAGAGAGAGGGGGCGCGAGGCTTAAGCTTCAAAAGTGTACCACAATCCGCACGTCTCTGGTATTAGTTGTACCTTGGTTGTACCTTCCTCTTTCTCCATCTCTTCTCTCTCCCATCTCTTTCTCTCTCTCATTTTCTTTCTATCTCCTCTCTTTCTCTTTCCTTTAATGTGGCATCCAGTCTTCTTCCCTTGGGAATAGGTAAGTGAGAGAGAGAGAGAGAGAGAAAGGAGAGAGAGAGAGAGAGAGAGAGAGAGAGAGAGAGAGAGAGAGAGAGAGAGAGAGAGAGAGAGAGAGAGAGAGAGAGAGAGAGAGAGAAAGACAACACAGCCCAAGATAGTAGACCGAAACGAAAGCAGCCTGCGGGCCCCGTAGCCTGCTCACCCCCCACTCCCACCCCCGCCTTGGCTGAGATGGAGGAGGGAAATGCAAAGGCAGAGAAGAGGGACGTGGCAGGAGGCACTTGAAGATGGCGGGAACAATGGATAAGAAATTTGAAAAACATATGGTAATGTGCGAGACACGACTCACGAACGATTAGATGATAAGAAGTGAAAGAAATAGACGAAAACAAGGGTAACAAGAGAGATATATCGACACTTTCCATAATTTTTCGTCAAAGTAGTAATCCATTTCAAGAACCGGCTCATGAGTTCCATAGTATACTAATGGTAAACCCGTAACATATTCAGGGTCAAGCCTTATGAGTCCCTATTGAGTATCTCTTATTTGTTTCCAATTTTACTCTACGTCTTACACCGAGAGTCCATGCACGATCCATAAACCTCGTATCGTGTTGCGAACCGTGGTCTATTTCTTTCTATCTATCATCATTTCTTCATGAATCATATCCCTTTTCTTATCCTGAGTCATCACTAATTATGGATCGTATCATATTCAATATCACTACTATTTGCCCGTTTACACTAACCATCCGTCAGCTCCAGCTCCACCTCCAACTCCAGCTCCATCTCTGACTTCTTGCTCTCTCACCCATCCCTCCCCCTTCCTTACACATCCTCTTCTTCATCTCCTTCTTATCCTTCCTTCCTTCCTTCCTTTCCCTTAACCATCCCTACCACTCTCCCCCCACCCTACCCGCCCCTCACCTCTCCTACAGGCGCGAGGGCGGGCGCTGCACAGCACACCACTCTCTCTCCACCAGAATATTAATGGCTCGGGTCATGTTCCGAGGCCTCCCCTCTCGCCCTCCCATCACAGATTTAGCTGCAGAAAGATCCCCGAGCACAGCCGCCTCTCGCTACAGTGACATGCCTAAGAAAAATAGGAAAAAAATCCTACAAGATTGAAGCATGTTCGCCTTTTGTATCAAATTTGAATACAGAGTGGAAGGAAACAATCTATGTTCTCGGTGAAAATAATAAAATACGATTACATATATCTGATCAGATAAACGTACACAAACACACACACGCACACACACACACACACAAACAAAAACACAGACACACATGCACGCACGTGTGCAGACGTATGTACGTACCTATGTGTGTCATTTTATTGAATGTCATTTACGGAATATAACATAAACAGTTATTTTTTTTACAAGATAGATAAATGTATCAAAGAATAACCATAAAATATTTGCAAAATCATCCCTTGAAACTTTTCCACAATATTCCCTGAACTGCCACCTCTGTTTTTGAAAATGCTGAAATCCTCAGTTTTACCATATATACCAAAAGATAACTTTTTCTCAACCTGCTGAAACATGACGATACTTTTCATGCCTCTTTTAAACAAAGTGAGGTTTCGAGGTCCCTTTTCAGAAATAACAATACCTTCAAAGTCAGTCCTTATAAATCATTAGAAACTTAGTTTATAAATATATCCAAATACACATCCACATAAAAAAAATGTGTGAAAGAGGAGGGGTAAATGAAAAGAGGATTGATGCGACCGTAGAATTTATCGCACAATCCCCGCATGCTTATCTTTTTTTAAGTCGCAATTTGTTCAAGAGTAATAAGTTTAACAAAATAAATAAAGAAATAAACAAACACAGCCAACCCAGTAAAAACAAATAAAGTAAACAAAAAAGAAATAAAGATACCTTTACGTGGGCATTCATTCCGTAGACGAATGTTTTTTTGAACGAAAGGTTTTCTAGCCCAACTCCTATCCAGAATAGTTACGCGCCTCTTCCATCAAGAGAAAGAAAAAATAAGACGCCGTAGATTTCTCTAGATTTCGAAAGTTTTCTGCTTCTCTACGTGAGATAACTCTGGAGAGCCTAGGTTAACTTTCGTGCTGATTTTGTGGCTTGCATTGTGCTTTCAGGAAGAAGAGTCGCATGGCCTGAATAAACATCGATGTAGATTTGTACACTGCCACGAAACTGTGTGTGTAAGTGAACACGGAAGAGTACAGTTACTGAGAAGTTTATCTTGGCTTTTTTTCTTTTCTTTTCTTTCTTTAGCTCCTCTCTTTTCATTTCTGTCGGCATGTCTCCCACATCTGAACGAGAAGGGTGGTCTCTATGAGTGGTTTCGTACGCGTGTACTTCGTCCAGTTGCCGCTTGTGACGTCATCGTATTTACAATCAATCTGAGATGTACACACGGGGCACTCTGATCCCCCGCCGGAAGTCTGATAGCCTTTACTTCACCTGCACAGCCTTCCCTGTCTCAATCAGGCGCGGGAGCCCCTCACTTGTTCGTTGTGTGTGTGCGTGTGTGTGCGTGTGTGTGTGTGTGTGTGTGTGTGTGTGTGTGTGTGTGTGTGTGTGTGTGTGTGTGTGTGTGTGTGTGTGTGTGTGTGTGTGTGTGTGTGTGTGCGTGTGCGTGTGCGTCTGCGTGTGCGTGTGCGTGTGTTTGTGCATGCATGCGTGCGTGCGTACGTGCGTGCGTAGACGTACACGCGCGTTGAGTGCTGGTGTGTGTGGACAAAAGTGTCTGGTAACGGTTTGTGTTAAGAAAGGTAGAAGGAAAGTCGGGGAAATGGTTATTCAGGCTAAAACAAAGTATCTCTCGACACTGGTACCGGGAGTCATTTCCAGGAACGAAGGATTAGCAGGATGATTAGCATAAGGAGGAGGAGGACACCAAAAGGAAGTAAATCACCAAGCTCGTCCCATCAAAATTATATTACAAGTAAAAGCCGCTCTCCCTCTCACTCTCAATACCCCACACCTGCGTCAATATTGAAATCGCCACTACAACTATTATCAATACGGTTAGTGACTGTAGTATCTTGGACAATGGAAATAGTCCTCGGTTTCCGTAACAAGTCACAATGGGGTGTGATTCACCTAATATCAAGGGTCCGGATACACTCCTATCCGATTTCCTGTTCTTCATCATCCCATCCCCTCTTTCCTCTTCTAGCCCAGAGTTCATTGAGACAAATGTGACAAGGTATGGATGAGAAGTAATTACTTCACAGAACAAGAGGTGTAATTGACACGTTTTGATATTAAATTCTCAATAGAAATTACCTGTGTTTCTGATGAATATATAACAATCGAGATGCGTCAATTGCACCTCTTACGTCGCGGAATTATTCATTCCAATCCCTTCCTTTTCTTCATTATACCCTGATCTCTCCCCACGTGACCCCTTCCACCATGCACCTTTTCCTCCTTCATCTCGGAGTTTCTCGTCTCCCCTCCTTCGGTGTTGATCCGCCCTCGAGTCATCCATCGCCTCATCCTCCTTGCTCTCTCAACATCTTTGTCTGGAAATGCAGCGCGACAGAACGACATTTCCTTCGGATGCTCTCCCTTTTTTCCCCGGTATTCATCGAACATCTTGTACGATGAGAACCTTGAAGATTAGTTCATATTTCTTTTCCATAATTAGTTATTGGCAAATACAGAACTTGATGTTGCCATGACTGTTCAGTTTTTCTATTAAGTAAGCAGTATTATTTCCTGCTGTTATGTGTGTGTTGTAATGCTTGTGTAATTTCATATGTTACGCAATGTATTATAAATTCAAGCTCATTTTGATTTGAACGGGCTTACATATTTTCAACGATCTGATTCTGACTTAAATATTAGCAGTACCTTCATTGTTATAGTATTATAAGTAGTTGTAGTAGAAGCAATAGCGATATAATAGCTATGACAGTACTAACATCAATATAATTACTGCAATAATAACAATAACATAAAACTGAAATTAATAATAATAACATTGACAATAATGATGTTTATAGCGATACAACAGCAACAGCAATAAACTAACAACAATGAAAAAAAACGAAAACAATTAGAAGAAGAAGAAAAAGATTCCCTTTCCTCCGCAAGCTACAAATACGAGTTACAAATGCTCCAACCACTCATGTGCGAGTGAGATGAAGCGCACTTCAAACACTTGCCCTAAATCATTCCGACGAGTGCGATTTCTCAAAAGATTAATGAAGAACTTTGGTTATAAATAATAACAAGTGAACTCTCCCCTCAGGATGTGGGTTATGAATGTTTGGACAGCTTGGGTCTGAGGCGTCTCTGAGGGGGGAGGAGGGAGGAGGGGTAAGGACGGGGTGCGAGAGTAAGGGTAGGGGGGGATGAGGGTACGGGTGGGGGGGCGAATGAGAGTAAGGGGAGTGGGAGGGGGAGGGGGATTACGGTAAAGGAGAGAATGAGGGTATGCAGGGAAAATATGCGGAGAGAGAGGAGGGGTAAGAGTACGGGCAATAATAAGGAGAGGGGGAAATGAATAGGGGGTTAGGGGGAGATAAGAGTAGGGGAATAAGGGAAGGGGAAGGATGATAAGGGGATGGATTGGAATGAAAGGATGAGCGGCGTTGATGGAAGGGGGGGGGGGGGTAGGGTGAATGAACGCTCAACAAGATTCACAAAATACATGAATAAGATCGTTTATAATACTGACAACAAAATAATGTAAAAAGAATATCACTGGTGACAATAATGATACGAGTAGTATAAATAGTAATGAGAGTAATAATGATAATAAAAGAATATATAACAATAATGATACTAACATTACAACAAAAGACACAAATCAACGTCTATGCCGTCTCTCCTTCTCTCGCACGGCCGCCCAATGCCTCCCTCCCTCCTCACTCCCTTCCCTTCTGTTTTCCTTCCCTGTCTATCCCACTTAGATTACTCTTCTTTCCGCTCTGCCCCCTCTTCCCTTCCCTCTTTTGTTTCCTCTTTGTTCTTCCCTCCTTCCTCCTCCCCCCTCAACACCTTTCCTCCCCCCCCAAGTCCCTTCCTCCTTCTCCACTCCTTCTCGTCCCATCCTTCGTAGCTCTTCCTTCCTCCCCTCTTTCCTTCCCTCATCCACCCACCCACCCACCCTCCTTCCCTCCCTCCCACCAACCACGCACGGACGCACCCTCCCACCTTCCCATCCACCCACACACGTACCTTCCCTCTCATCCACCCTCCCACCCACACACCCAACCAACCAACCCACCCACCCACCCACCCACCCACCCTCCCACTCCCCATCAGATTTACATTAAACCTCGACCCGCAGCCTCGCCGTTGTAACCGGACACAATTCCTATCAAACGGAGGAGCGTAACTATGTAAAATATTCTCCCATTAGCGCTCCCTGCTACGGTTCCTCTCGCGGTGTGCGGCGGTAGCGGGGAGATATTCAACTCCTATGAGGGAGATTGGCGGGGGGGAGGGGGGAGGGGGGGTGAGGGGGGAGGGAGAGGAGGTAGGGAGAGGGGGGGAGGTGAGGTAGAGGAGGTAGGGAGAGGTAGGGTGAAGAAGGGAGAGATGACTGGATGGGAAGAGGTAGAGTAAGGGGAAGATGAGGTTGTATGTCTATCTTTGGAACGAGGCAACTAGTCTGAATCATGATTATACACATACCAGTACCGTAATACGAAATATTCACCTTAAAAGAAAATAAGACTTCATATCCTACCAACTTCTGACAAAAATCTATATTACACATACATGAACACACATACACATACACATGCACATGCATACAAATAAGCGCAGATACATTAATATATACGTATGTATGCATGTATTCATTTATATGTATATGTATGTGTGTGTGTGTGTGTGTGTGTGTGTGTGTGTGTGTGTGTGTGTGTGTGTGTGTGTGTGTGTGTGTGTGTGTGTGTGTGTGTGTGTGTGTGTGTGTGTGTGTGTGTATATAGTGTGTGTATTAGCTATGTCATGTGTGTGTGTGTGTGTGTGTGTATGTGTGTATATATATATATATATATATATATGTATATATATATATATATATATATATATATATATATATATATATATATATATATATATATATATATATATATATATATATATATATATATATATACATATATATACATATATATAGACACACAAACACACACACACATATATATATATACATACATGCATATGTATATATATATATATATATATATATATATATATATATATATATATATATATATATGTAATATATATATATATATATATATATATATATATATATATATATATATATAATATATATATATGTATACATACATACACACACACACACACACACATATATATATATATCAAGGCCACTTCCCATATCTGACCAACCGCAACTATAATTCAGTTGGCGGACGATACAAAGGCGTCTCTATGATCTTTTAAAGAAAGCAAAATGAGTTACGCCTGCTTCTATGCCCAATTCATGCAGCTTAAGCGAAATTTTACACTTTTATCCAATGAATGTTTTACACTTATCATATTCCTAGCAATCTATCTCTCTATTCATCTATCTATTACTAAAACAGCTGAAATCGGCCCGATTGCGTTTCCGAAGTAGAGAGAGAAGGCTGATGCGTTCCCTTGGTCAATGCGGCGTAACGAATGTAGCTCTCTCTCTCTCTCTCTCTCTCTCTCTCTCTCTCTCTCTCTCTCTCTCTCTCTCTCTGTCTGCCCCTCTCGCTGTCACTCTCTTTCTTGCTCTCTCGCTCTCACTCATTCACTCACTCACTTCTCGTATTTATCTTGCCCCAGTTCTTTTCAAGATTTCCTCATTGTCGATCTTAATCTTGAAGTCTCTTTTTTGTGCCGATTCTGAGTCTCCTCCCCCCACCCATCCTTCATTCTTCCGTGTTTGTGATGTCTTTGTTCTGACAATAAGATGTAAAACTGTAATATTATCACCATCATTCTATGTTACAAAATCATTCAAGTAAGCAAAATTGTATATATTCCAATGGGCGCTCGACACGCACATCCGGAAGTGCAGCCGGAGTCAGTGTTATAAAACGATTGAGAATAATGATACAACAAGGACAAAAGATGATAACAGGGATAACCCATACTATAACAATAGCATTAGGAACAGTAACAATGCTGATAATGATAAACATTACTATTATAATAAAAACGATGACTTAAGAAAAAAACAATAACAATAAATAACAATAATAATAACGATAACAATATCAACAACACCAATGATCAAATAGACAAAATAAAGACAGTCACGATAACAATATTCAAAATAACGACAATAATAAGGATAATGATAACAACCAATATCTTCCCATTCATCATCGCCTCGCCTCTAGACAGCTACTTACTCTTCGCCAAAACGAAAAGGAGTTGCTAGGGGAAACGGAAGGGGGGTGGGGGAGGGGTAGGGTGAAGAAGGGGGCGGGGATAAGAAGGGGAGGAGGAGAGCAAGGGAGGGGGATAAAAAGGAGGTATGGGAAGGACGGGGCGGGGGGTTGGGGGGAGGAGAGCTGGGGAGGGATAGGGAGAGGAGGAGAAAGGGTGACGGGGGAGAGGAAGAGGGCGAGGAAGGGGAAGGGAGGGAGGGAGGAGGAGGAGGAGAGAGGAGAGGAAGAAAAAAAAGGGCGATGTTAGATGCTACAATTTTATAAACCGAGAACTTAATTACACGGGGGTTTAACTTGGCGAAACCCACATTAGAGATGAAACGGGTTTGGCTGCTCGCTCAGTGCAGAGTAATAACACCCCTTTGCTTCCTACGCGCTTGGTGCCCGATACTGGGTTTTAGCGTTTTAATATTACCAATAGTTCATACAGATTTCCCTGCTTGATTTGCTGCATAACAATGTTGGAGTTTATATATTTTTTTGTTATTTATTTATGTAGAGGATTGTATGGCGGCATTTCCCATTTTTCTTGGGTTTTGAGACCATTTGATGATAAATACGTATCACTACATTTTAGGATATTTCCGTTCTCCTTTAGTATGTCTATCGGTTTCACACTTTAAGCGTCTTTGTCCCTTCTCTTTCTCTCTCTCTTTCTTCTATCTTCTCTTCTCTTCTCTTCTCTTCTCTCTCTCTCTCACTCTCTCTCTTTCGCACTCACTCACCCTCTTTCTCTCCTCATTATCACCGGAGTGGCCACCCTTTTCTTTCTTTCTCTCTTGCGTGTTTCATTGTCCCTCTTTTACCTATTTTCAAACATTATCTCTCTACTCTTAATCTGTACTCTCCATTCTCCTTCCTTGCCTTCGCATTCTTCCCTCATTTATTTCCTCCCCTCTTGTAGCATTTACCTTATCTCTTAACAAGTACTCTGCCCCCCCCCCCCCCTTCTCCCCCTCTCTTCCCTTTGTTTCTCCTTTGCATCTTCCCTTGCCCCTTTGTCTTCTTTCCCATCCACCCTTCTTCAACCCTTTTCGGTTTGTTTTACCTTTCTTCACTGTTTAACTCTTGCACTTCTTCCCTTCCCCCTTCTTTCTTTGTCTCTCCCTCTCTTTCTTTCTCTTCTCACTTTCTCTCTCTCTCTCTCTCTTCCTCCTTCTGTTGCTGCTTTTAAATTAACCGTATTTAAGACAATATAAATTCAAAAAGCCCTCATGAATGCATGCAATCTAATCAGGGGAGATCCAATGCCTCCTTTTCCCCCTGCGGCAACTGAATCTTATTAGTTTTTACAAGAAGGGAATCTCCGAGACAAAAACACCTCACGTTCACGCATTACCATTCCGTTCCTTCTCCCGCTCGTCCATTACCTAAAAGAACGATCTGTCAAGTGCGTGGCAAGCGTACCCTGGTAACTACTATAAGAGACAAACTAATTAAAAAATGAGTTGGGTTTGTTTTATTCACGCTCTTACATGTGTGTGAGAGCGTGATCACGCTGACACCCATACGGAACCCTCTATACGCACGCACGCATGCACGCACACGCGCACACACACACACACACACATATACACGCACGTGCGCACGCACGCACACACACACGCGCGCACACATGAACAATCACCCCACATATACAAACAGTTACCTTCTCCAAAAGACACAGTACACAATCACCTCCCTCCATACACAAGGCGCATAATCAATCTGCCCCTCCCCCATGGCACACAATCATCCCCCCTCTCCACACACGACACACAATCCCCAAACAGATACAACCAAATCATCCCCGCCCCACACCCATACAACCCCCCTCCCCCCTCTGCCAAACACACACAGGGACTACTCTCTCGGAATCCCAGTCGAGCGCGTGACGAGTCGCGGCCGTGACCTGATCTGCATTCACGCTGTTGCCTCCCCGTGCCGGCTTAGTGCATCCTGGGGCGTTGCTATTGATTCGAGAAGTGGATTGAAGAAAAAGAAAGATAAAATTTTGCTAAATCTATATATTCATAAATTGAATATAAAAGGAAAATCATGTCTTTCTTCATCAACTTTTTTTTTATTTCGACTTTTGTTGTTGTTCTCTCTTCCTAACTTATTTTTTTCTCTCTTCTTCATCTGTCTCTGCCTCTTCCTCTTTGGAAAGATCTCAGATTCCCAGATTTCGAGATTGAAGCCTTTATCCAAGATGACCCGGCCGTAAACAGGGATAAACAGGATAATTGGCCGCCGGAGATAGATAACAGCCTGCTTTTATCTGCTTTCAATTTGCAATCATATCTGCTGATGCAACAAACCCCTCTCCCCTCTCTCTCGCTCCTCCATTCGCCCCCCCCACCCCTTGCCTCTTCCTCCTTCCTCTCTCCTTAACCACTCCTTTCCCTCCCCCTTTCCCATCTCCCTCATCCCTTCATCCTCATCTCCTCTCTCCCTCCTTCCCTCTTCGTCGCCATGCCAATATATAAATATTTTTGCAATATCGTAAGTGGTCCTACAGGATTGGGGGTTGACCATCGACATATGAGATGCTTTTTAATAAAAACCCTTTTCCACTTTGGGGGTTGAATCTGCGGATAAGTGGAGGCGAAAGGGAGGGAGGCAAGGAAGGTGGGGTAAAGGGAAGGAGGGAGGGAGGGAGGGAGGGAGGGAGGGAGGGAGGGAGGGAGGGAGGGAGGGGGAGAGAGAAAGAGAGAGAGAGAGAGAGAGAGAGAGAGAGAGAGAGAGAGAGAGAGAAAGAGAGAAAGAGAGAGAATAAGAGATAGAATGAGAGATAGATTGAGAGAGAGAATGAGAGAGAGAGAGAGAGAGAGAGAGAGAGAGAGAGAGAGAGAGAGAGAGAGAGAGAGAGAGAGAGAGAGAGAGAGAGAGAGAGAGAGAGAGAGAGAGAGAGAGAGAGAGGGAGAGAGAAAGAGAGAGAGAGAGAGAGAGAGAGAGAGAACGAGAGAGAGAGAGAGAGAGAGAGAGAGAGAGAGAGAGAGAGAGAGAGAGAGAGAGAGAGAGAGAGAGAGAGAGAGAGAGGGAGAACGAGAGAGAGAGAGAGAGAGAATGAGAGATAAAGAGAGAGAGAGAGAGAATGAGAGATATAGAGATAGAAAGTGAGAGAGAGAAAGACCGACTGAGAACGAGTCTGAAATTAGAAGAAAAAAAGGAATAAAGAAGGAGGAGGGAGGAGACGGGGAAGACCGGGATGACATTATGCGGATGGAGTCAGGTGATGGAATAGCTGTTTACGGGCGCTTTGGAAATCAGTATTAGGAGGTCAAGGGCGGGGCGATCTTCAGATTGGATTGGGAGGAGGAGGAGGAGGAGAGGGAGGAGGAGGAGGAGGGAGGAAGATGAGAGGAGAGAAGAGGAGTTGAATGAGGAAGTGTAGGATGATGATATAGGAAAGGAGGAGATGGAGGAAGAGGAAGAAGAGGAGCAGGTGGGCTGAAAGGAGAAGGAAACGGAGAAGGAGGAGGAGGAAGAAGAGGGGGTAAAGGGTTAGGAAGGGGTGATGGCGGCGGCGGAGGAGGAGATGGAGGAGGAGGTGGAGGAGGAGGAGGAGGAGAAGGAAGAGGAGGAGAAGGAGAAAGACGACGAGGAACATGAGGGGGCGAAAGAAGTAGAAGGAAAAAGAAGAAATAAAACTTAGGAAAAAAAAGAAGAAAAAAGAAGAAGAAAATGAGGAAGGGTTTGCAGTTAACATAGAAAAAGGAAGAAAAGGAAAGAAAAAAAAAACGAGGACGGTGAAGAGAGAAGTAGAACACAACAAACAAACGCTCTTCAAACAGCCAAGGGGATGGAGGAGGTGGTCTGACGTGATGGAAATCGGCGAGGTGCGAAGGAGGAAGAAGAAGAGGAGGAGGAGGAGGAGGAGGAGGAGGAGGAGATGGAAGAGCAGACAGAGATAGCAGAGATTTTGTTCTTAGATAAGTCGATGGCGCTGGTTACTATTCATCAAGACTGTGGTGGGAGTGGTAGAAAAGGGAGAGAGCGATAGAAGGACTGAAGCGAGGAAAAGAAGGGAGAGGAGGTGGTAGTAGAAGAGGAGGAGGGGGAGGGGGAAGACGAGGGGTTAGGGGAGCATGTGGATGAGCAGGAAAAGGATCGGGAGGGAGGAGGAGGAGGAGGAGGAGGAGGAGGAGGAGGAGGAGGAGGAGGAGGAGAGGGAGCAGGTGGAGGAAGAGGAGAAGGAGAAGAAAGAGGAGGAGAAAGAGGATGATGATGATGATGATGATGATAAGAAGAGATAGAGGACGAGGAGGTATAAGAGAAGGAGGATGAGGAGGAAATAGAGGAGGATGAGGACGAGCATGATGAAGAGGAGGGTGGACGAGTGGGTATAGGAAAAGGAGGAGGAGGAGGTGGAGGAGGAGGTGGAGGAGGAGGGTAAGGAGGAGGAAGAAGAGGAAGAGGGGGAAGAGAAAGGGGAAGGTGAAAAGAGAATAGGAAGAAGAAGAGCAGGAGCAGGAGGAGGGGCAGGAGGGTGAGGAAGAGGAAAAAGAGGAGGATACAGAGGAGGAAGAGATGAAGAA
The DNA here is from genome assembly GCA_017312705.2 of Penaeus japonicus. Classification (NCBI taxonomy): domain Eukaryota; kingdom Metazoa; phylum Arthropoda; class Malacostraca; order Decapoda; family Penaeidae; genus Penaeus; species Penaeus japonicus. Next base: position 555,397 of record BOPN01000273.1, on the reverse strand, counting down.
TGAGCAAGAGGAGGAAGATGAAGAGCAAGAATCTAAACAAAGAATACGAAATCAAAACCCCGTGAAAAAAAACAACAACAAAAAATGGCCGAGAGAGATAACAAGAAACATGCGGGATTCGGATAGAGGGAACTAACGCCAAGGACAAGGAAGACGGCGACGCGGGAGGCGGCGGCAGAGGAGGAGGAGGAGGAGGAGCCGCGAGAGCAGAGAAGGGAAGGGAGGAAGAGCTCTGAGTCACCGTTCTGGCGCTGACCCAGCACTTGCCCTTCCCTCCGGCCTCCGCGCTCCGCCCCTGTTCCTCTCTCCTTCTCTCTCTCCCTCTCCCATCCCTCTCTATCCATTCTGTTTCGCTCATCCACCCTAAGGCATGGAGGTTACTCATCCGCCCGCCCTACTCACCATGGGTACCATCTACACTCGAGCACGCATGCACACACTCGTACTCACACTCACACACACACACACATACGAACAAACACGCGCGCGCACGCACACACAAATATGCACCCATAAAGCCACACATACACACACAAACATACATATTTATGCCAACTCCGCCGTTCAGGCACCAACGCCACCATAACATACATCATAAAGCTGACACAATTATGCCTGTCGGTGACGCATCGGCGAAAGAGAAAAGATCATAAAGAAAAAAAATAGAGAGGGAGAGATGAGAAGAGAAGGGGAGGGAGGGAGGGAGGCAGGGGGGATGGGGAGGGAACGAGAGAGAGAGAGAGAGAGAGAGAGAGAGAGAGAGAGAGAGAGAGAGAGAGAGAGAGAGAGAGAGAGAGAGAGAGAGAGAGAGAGAGAGAGAGAGAGAGAGAGAGAGAGAGAGAGAGAGAGAGAGAGAGAGAGAGAAAGAGAGTCGAGAGAGATTTAAACCCACTAACACTGCAGATATAATTGCATGTTTATGGCAACAGAGAGGTTCGTACTCTGTTTAAAAAAAACTTATATATCGAGAGAGAGAGAGAGAGAAAGAGAGAGAGAGTGAGAGAGAGAAAGAGAGAGAGTCGAGAGAGATTTATACTCACTAACACTGCAGAGATAATAGCATGCTTAGAGAGGTTTGTACTTTGTATAAAAAAAAAAAAACATAAATATATATATATATATATATATATATATATATATATATATATATATATATATATACATATATCGCAAGGTAAGAGGACGTGTGCTCTAGATGATATTCACATCCATAAAGTTGTTTGTTTTTTCAAGTCTGTAATGTACATGCACATGCACATGCACATACATACATACACACACACACACACACACACACAAGATGTCCGACAAAAGATAAACGAAATTGAAAAGCCGACCCTCTTCTAATCACATACTCACCATTCGCATCAAAGTCGTTATTCTCACCACTCACTATCCTCACCACACATTCACTATCACCACCGCTCCCTCATTATCCCTATCCCTCACTCATCATCATCCCAACCACACATTCACCATCCTCGCCGCTCTCACCCACATAAACACCATCTCCACCGCACATACTCACAATCCTCACCATCTTCCCGACCCAATACGTGTCAATCCATCCCCTTGGGTAATGCAATGTCAAACCAGCCGATAATGCTGACACACCATCCTACAGCATGTCACAGTCCTTAATTACGACCTGTCCCTTCCTCTGGCTCCTAGTTAAATCCTTGGCGTCCTAGCAATCGATGTCCTTTCGGAAAGAATCTTAGAGCGGGCGACATAGGTCCCATGACGACATCCTTATACGCACCTCACCGTGGGAGGCACTTGTCCGATGCTCGTTTGTTTTCTGGAGACGTACGGAAGTGATGGTTTTATTTCTTCTGTTATTCTTGCCCGAAGAAAAATGAGAGTGTAAATATGAGAAAAAGGTACAAGGATGACCTTCCCTTTCGCAAACACTCAGCTGTCTACGGTACGTATACGCACATACATACATACATACATACACACACATACAAGAAAAGACACACACAATTTTTTTTATATATATAATAATATATACACACGGCGGTGAGAAAAACATGCAAGCAAATAATGACACGCACACAGAATTGCACGCAAACACTCGTCCGCACTCTCACGCACAAACGAAGGTGCATAATTGCGTCGTGAAACTCTCACGAGATGCACTTGAAGCTGCAATCTCCACGGTGCTTCGCTGCCACGTTGCATCGCCGGGGAACATGTCGCAAGTGAACGGAACCTTTCTCTTTCTACTTGTCTTCCTTTACTTTTTCTTCTTTCTCCCCTTCCCACTTCTCTTCTCTTTCCTTCTCCTCCTTCACTTTTCTTCCCATTTCTCCTCCTGCTTCTTCTCTTCTTCCTCCTCCTCCTCCTCCTCATCTTTCTTCTCCTCCTTTTCCTCTTCGTTCAACTACCCCTCATCCCTCTCCTCCTTCCTTCTCCTCCTCTCTCAGCTAATCTTCCTCTTTCTTATCGCCCTCCCCCTCTCACAAAGAAAGAAAGAATAAGGAGACGAGAGACAAAAAGAGAGAAGAGAAAATAGAGCGATAGAGAAAGAAAGAAGAAAGAGAAAAAATAAAGAGAGAAGAGAGCGAAAGAGAACGAAAAAAGAAAGAGAAAAAGATAAGAAAGAAGAAAGAAAGAGAGTGAAAAAGAACAAAAGAAGAGAGAGAAAAAGAGAAGAAAGAGAACGAAAGAAGAAAGAGTGAAAGAGAAAGAAAGAAGAAAGAGCGAAAGACAGACGAGAGTGAAAGATAAAGAATTAAGAAAGAGAAAAAGAGAAGAGAGAGTGAAAGAGAACAAAAGAAGAAAGAGCGAAAGGGAAAGAGGGAAGAAAGTACGAAAGAGGAGAGAAGAAACAGCGAAAGAGAACGAAAGAAATGGTGAAAGAGAGAAGAGAGTGAAAAAAAAGAACGAAAGCAGAAAGAGAAAGAGAGAGACGAAAGAGCGACAGAGAAATGAAATCAAAAGGACCACACAAGCCTCCTTTCAGAGAGCAGGAGAAAAGCAAAAAACACAGAAAAGCAACAACAAAAGCGAGTCATTGTAAGGCGAGGAAGAAAAGGGGTTAATTGGCGGCGCACAGAAGGTCGGCCAAGAAAGAAAAAACAATCTTTAACTAGATTAAAGAAGAGGCAATCGATCTGGGCGGCATCAGGAATTAAGCCTCTTTTTTGCCCTCTCTCACTCGCGGATCCACGCGAGGGATGGAGGGGAGGGGGGGGAGGGGGAGGGGAAAGGGGCTGGGAGAGACGCCCTTCCTCTCGTCTTTCTCTTTTGCTTCTCTCTCTCTCTTTATTGCTGTTTCTGTCTGTTTCCTCTCCTCTCTTTCTTTTCACCTCTGTCTCTCTTTATCGCCGTTTCTGTCTGTTTCCTCTCCTCTCTCACTCTTTTATGTCTCTCTTTATCGCTGTTTTTGTCTGTCTCCTGCCCTCTTTCTTTCTCTCTCTCAATCCGTTTATGGCTCTGTCTGTCTGTCTCTCTTTATCTCTCTATCTCTGTCTGTTTCTCTCTCTCTCTCTCATTCTTTCGGTCTGTCTGTATGTCTGTTCTTTCTTGTGATTTTGATGTACTCAGTTTATCATCACCAATCCGATTCTTCCCAGTGGCTCTTCTACTATTGCTGCAATTTTTATTATTATTCCCACTGCCTCATTCAAAGTTCTCAACATTTTTTTTTTCCTCTTTTCAGATATTCTCACAGTGATCGTAACTTTTCCTTCTTTTTTGTCCAAAAACATATATTTCAAACGATTTTTTTTTTCTTCATATTTTATATTTCCATGATTCACTTTCGTTTTCTTACTTCCAATAACTTTTTTTTTTTAGCGAGGGGAGAGAGTAGAACGAGTGAGGCTGCGAGGAGGGAGAAGAGAGAAGATAAGAGAAAAGGAAAGGGAGGGAGGATGAAGGAGGAGGAAGGGGAGTGGAAGAGGGGGTGTGGAGGAGGAAGGGGGTGGAGGAGGGGTGCAAGATTGAAAAGGAGGAAGATCGAGAAGGTGAAAGAACGGATATAGGAGGACGGAAGGCTACGAGGAAGAGGGAGAGGAGGAAGACGAGGTAGATGGGAGGAGAGAAAAGAGAAGGGAGGAAGGAGGGAAGGGGAGGAGGGGAAGATGATGGAAAAAAGGGAGGGGAGAAAAGAGAAGTGAGGAAGAAAGGAAGATAAGAAAGGGTAGAAGGCGAAGAGGCGGAGTAGGATTGGCTGAGCGCGGCGAGGCTGGAACGCCACAAGTCAATCTCCGGCCGATGGGAAATACAGAGCAGGTGACGGGCAGAGGAGAGGAGTAGAAAGAAAGAGGAGCTGGCGGAAGTGGAAGGAAGAGGAGGAGGAGGAGGAGGAGGGTGGAAAAGGAGAAATATGGAGAAGGAAAAGGAGGCGGAGGAACGGAGGAAAGGGAGAAATGTGAAAGAAGGGATAATGATGATAAGGAGAAATATATGGAAGAAGAGGAGGAAGCGGGGGAGGAGGAGGGGAAGGAAGAGGACAAGAGAAGAGGGGTAGTGATGAGGAGGAAGAGGAGGAGAAGTGAGAAGTGAGAGAGAAAATAAATACAAGTAAAGACAACAACAACAAAAATCCTAGCAAAAAAGAAAAGAAAAGAAAAAAAGAACAAGGACAAGAATGAGGTAAGATTGGTTGCGAAACCATAGCAGAGGGGCTGTAATTTTGGCCGAAAGCGCTGGCCAGTATCAGCTTTATGGCGGGGTGTGTAAATATAGAGCCAGGCATAGCATAGGACACACTGAAGGCCATCCGCGGACAGCTGGCGGGAGTTCATGCTATCAAAGTTTCAAAACAAGCCGTCTCTCTGGCAGTTTACTGTGCGTCGCTCTTACGCCGTGTATCTGTCTGCCTGTCTGTTTGCGTGGCCGGTCCTGTCAGTCTGTCTTTCTGTCTGTTTGTTCGCCTCTGTCCCTCTGTCTAGTTCTATCCGTCTGTTGTTTGGTTGTCTGGCCAAATACAAGCTGTCTCTCGGGCGTCTCTCTCACTCCGGGTATTTGTGTTTGCCTGTCTGTCTGACTGGCCGGTCCTGTCTGTCTCTCTATCTTTGTGTTTAAAGAAAATAATATTTGTCAGCTGAACTTGAATCTCTCTTCCTCTGTATCTCTGTATGTCCGTCTAACCGGTCTTGTCTGTCTGGCTGTCTGCTAACCTGTTTCTCAATTCTTTCCTTTCTTATCATATCCAATCACAATATAACGTTAATAAGAGAGACACAGAAAGACACACAACAGACTAAATACATAGTAAGCCACCTATACTATCCAACAAACTTTTATTAAGAGCATTAAATAATAAAAACAGTAAACAGTCATACAACTCAGCCAAGCCACCAGAACTTGAAAAAGAAGAAAATGCACAGCATTCCTTTCATCGTCCGTAATGACATCCAACAAACACGCCGCGTTCATATTTGTTTTTGTTCAAGTTTTATGCCGAACAGAAATGTAGAATTTTATAATCGTCATTATTAACTCGGCATTTAAAGAGCGCCACGGGGAAGTTTTGAAAACAGCAACGTGACTGGGGTTTTCTATACACTGGGCGGACAGCTTTTAATGAAGATGGAAATGTTTTCTGCTTTCTACCATTGCAGAGAGAGGGGAGAGGCAGGGCGAGAGAAATGGGGAGAACAGATTGATAGAAAACAGGTAGACACAGAGAGGCGGAGGGAGAGAGGAAGTGAAACAGAACAAGAGAGAGAGAGAGAGAGAGAGAGAGAGAGAGAGAGAGAGAGAGAGAGAGAGAGAGAGAGAGAGAGAGAGAGAGAGAGAGAGAGAGAGAGAGAGAGAGAGAGAGAGGGAGAGAGAGGGAGGGAGGGAGGGAGAGAGAGAAAGAGAGAGAGAGAGAGCGAGAGAAGAGAGAAAGAGCGAGAGAGAGAAGAGAGAAAGAGCGAGAGAGAGAAGAGAGGAAGAGAGGGAAAACGAGATCGAGAGAGGAGAGTGAGAGAAGGAGAAAGGAGAAAGGAGAGGGAGAGAGAGAGAGAGAGAGAGAGAGAGAGAGAGAGAGAGAGAGAGAGAGAGAGAGAGAGAGAGAGAGAGAGTCAGAAGAGGGGAGGGAGGGAGGAGTTTCTAAAGCTACCAAATAGCAACCTTTGTGAACTGTCTCAAGTTTTCTCAAAAGTTTGCCTTTGAGAACCACTTTGTATCTAGTCACTATTAATACACACGAATGGACCCCCCCCCCCCGCCCAGACACACACATACACACACACAGAAATATATATAGTACACACATACACGCACACACATGCATACAGAAAAGGTGCGATAAAGAAAGAAAGAAAGAAAGAAAGAGAGAGAGAGGGTGGGAAGGAGGGAGGGATGGAGGGCTGGAGGGAGGGATGCAGGGAAAGAGAGAGGGAGAGAGAGAGGAATGTTTACCTTCACCTTCCCGCATCAACCTGACAGCAACTTCCTTCAGTCTTTCGAGTATTTCTGGGCCTCTTTGTAGACTGAGGAAATGAGGGACGCGGAGGAGAGAAGAGGGAGAAGGAGCGAGAGGAGAAGAGAGAGGTAATGGGCCACACAGATGTTTGCTTCATCAGGGAAAAAAACAGGATGTAAAGTAAACAGATGAGATGAAAAAAAAATGTTATTCCCTCCTTTGTGTGTACCAGCGTTCTCATCAGCGTGGAGTTGCACCGATAATAATGTTGAATCATCGACAGGTCAGTGAAGCATCTCCGCGCCCCTTGCAGTCATTTCTATCTTCTTCTCTTTTCCGTCTTTTTATCCATCTTCCCTGCCATCGTCTCCGTGTTCTTCTTCGTCTTCCCCGCCGTCTTCACCGATAATGAAGGAATATAATGAATGTCAAACGAGGACCAAGAGGCGGCGGATTTCTGTTTTTCTTCCCCGTCTTCTGTGATAATGATCATATGCTCTTTCATCTCGCATCTCACAAGAGGTCGGGGAAAAAAGAGAAACTTGGACTTCAAAATCGTAACTGGAGAAGAGATGTATGTGTGTGTGTTTGTGTGTGTAGGGGGGGGGGGGTCTCAGAGTGGGTAAGGCAGTTGGATGACTTACCAGTGGATACTTACAAAGTTTTGTCGAGACAATTACAGCAGCTTCAAGTTCCTGAAGATCATTTTAGGTTTTGAAAAGTTTGTTAGTAGCAATTTTGTGATAATGAATGCTGGTACCGTACTTTCGACCAAGAACTTTGTGGCTTGGAAGTCGAAATGAATTTTTTTATGGTCCATTTCATTGTTTTTAATTAGAAAAGTACTTTCACAACTACTCTTAATACGTTAGTTCAACAATATATATATACACTGTAACACATAAACTGCTCTATAAAAAATGGAAAACTCTTGGGATATACAGACCCATTTTTCACTAACTCCCGTTCTGTACTGCTCTCCAAGAACAAGTATCGTGTATAAGATAATTTGGGAATTACCTAGCTAAAAAAAATAGTTCAAGCCCATAGCAAGAAACTATGAAAGGAAATTAAACCATAATCACTAGAAGTCAAATATCATAAGATAATACCCTTTACATTTCAGGGTTGCTCTAAAACAAACACTTTCCCCAAGAACAAGTATTTCAAATAAGATTATGAGGAAAACTTAACTAAACGAGACTGTAAAGTACAGAGCCTGAAGCAAAAGAAAATAAATCAAATTACTCTGAGCCATGAGGTCAAATATCATTCGTGAAGTAATGCGCTTTACATTTCAGGGCGGCTGGGAAAAAGGGAAAGAAAATAAATGTTCCCAAAAAGTCTAAAAAAAAAATTCAAGAAATTAAATGTTTGAACGTCATCAAAGCCACTAAACCGAGCTCAAGAAAGGCAATGAACACAAATGAGGAGCGGAAGAGAGAAAAAAATGGAGGGAGGAAAGAGGAAAGGTCATAAGAAAAAAAAGTAGAGCGAGAGTCCTAGACAAACAAGGGGGAGCTCGAGCGTCTCTTAGTTATGCTTGAATGAGGCTCGGGATGACCTTGTCTGTTTACTCAGGCCATTTACGTACTCGGGGGCTTTCTTGGAAGAACCTCGAATTAGCCCTAGTAACTTGACGAAGCTACTTGCCTAAAGAGTATTTCGGGGGGTGTAACTTGTCGATTTTGAACGCTTCTTGAAGGACCGGAGATGTGTTTTGTTGAGGTGAGTTGCAGATAACTAGGAATTTAATCAAAAGGATAATACATGCAACATAAATATAATAAGAAGGATAGGACATTGTGCCTTATTCTAATAACGAGAATGAACCCATGTGATAACTCGGGGGCAAAAAGGGATGGGAGAAGGGGGATGGAAATCATATCAAATTTTAAATGCCGAAATCATCCATGAAAATCTTTTCTGAAGAAACGATTGCTAAAACAATTTTTTACATCAATTGTAGTTTGTCGGTCTATGAATTAGTATAATATGAAGCTAAAAATATATGTCAAGTCCTTATTAAACATAATCTTCCACTGATAAATGAGGCATAACTTGTCCAGGACACTGAAAATGGCCAACAGGGAGAACTGGCATTAAACCTACAGGATTACATGTTAGTACGTTTATTGGTAATCAAACTCTGGCAACTCTAACAAGAACGAGTGAAATTTGTGGGTGTTGGCGTTGGGCACATGAGGTTGTAATTGATACTTGGATTATGCATACCGGACTGGGTTTGTACACGTTGGTATGCAATAAAGCTGTGTAGGGGAGTTAAACTTGATTTGTACAGGTTAGGTTCCGTAATGAGAATAGTGAATGGATTAAAAGAACCAGGTAATTTACCACGAGGGATATATGCGCATGGGAAGTGAGAGAGGCTGGCTAATCAGGATATCCAATTCTTTTCTCCCCCCTACCCCCCTCTCCTTCCCTTCTCTCATCCCCCATCCTCATTACCTGCACCTAGCCAACGACAATCAGGGGATAACGTCCTAATCCGTGTCATTAATGTGATCACCCAAAAACAACTCTGTTTCATATGCATCGATTGCCCTTTATCTGGCCAGCTGGTCTGTGTACCTGTCCTGCCTCGCCTGCATAATTCCACGGCTTGGCTTCGAACGCCCAATCCCTAAAAGTTTCCTCCTGCAAGTTGTATGTTTGGTGATGGGGTGTGTGAAGGAGGCCTGTCGGTGCTGGAGGGGGTTCTGGAGGGGGGGGGCGTTGAGGGGGTTGAGGAGGCAGTGTAGGGAAGGGACCAGAGGGGGCGCTGAAGAGAATGCGCAGGGAGGCAGGCTTGAGGGGCACTGGAGGATGGGAGGGGTTGATGGGGGGGGGGGGGGTTGAGGAGGCATTGGAGGGAAAAACTATATAGGTTGTTGAGGAGGTACTGGAGAGGGGGAGCTTTTGGAGGTGTTGAGGGGGCACAAGAAGGGAGGGCGATTTAGGTTGTTGAATGAGTACTGGAGGGTGTGGAGCTACTGGTGGTGTTGAGGGGGCATTGGAGGGGATATGCAAGGAGGGGGGACTAATGGGGTTGGAAGAGGGGGTGGGACCCTTAGGGGCGAGGAGGGGGGCAAGAGGAAACAAGAGAGTGGGACATTACCAGCAATACATTATTCACGGGGGTCACAAGAGTTCCTCTCCCAGATTCTTTAACAGGTCGATCCGCCTCGGATGCTACTCTGACCTCCTGTTCTCGAGCTGCCCTCGGGGTATGTAAGGCATGAAAAGATCGAAGAGGTTTTCCAGATTCTATGCTTTTTACAAATCGGATTTACATTACGAGGTCAGAATTCAAATCCCAAAAATATAACCTATTCTCACCACAACCATCAATGTCGCTACGAATCTACGAACCACACACCCAAAAATATCCACTTCCTCTTTACACCTGAATGCCTACCTGCATCTACCAGCACACGGACAACACCTACCTATAGTACATCTACCTTACACCAACTACCTTTCCACGCCTAACTACCCTCGGGCTCAACGTATCGATCCGGCGTTGAATCATTGATGTAGCCATAAAACTCTTATCGTCGAAATTGCGCAGATGTATGGGGAGACGAGGGTCGCGCCACGAAGCTGAGGAACTCTGATGGATACGTGGATAGGTAGACGGACAGGTGGATAGTTCGGATATGTGCGTGTGTGTGTGTGGAGGGGGAGAGAGGGAGGGAGGAAGGGAGGGAGGGTGGGATAAAGGAGGGAGCTAGTGAGTGATGGAGAGAGAACGAGGGGAAGAGAGGCAGTTAGAGATTAGGCGTGGGTGAGGAGGAGGAGAATGAGAAAGGAGGAGGAGACTGAATAGAAGGAGGAAAAGGAGAAGGGATGGATGGATGGATGGACTAAGGGAGGGAGGGAGGGAGAAGGAGAGGGAGAAAGAGAGAAGGGGAAGGAGAGAGAAAGAGAGAGAAAGAGAAAGAAAGAAAGAAAGAGAGAGAGAGCGAGAGAGATTAAAAAAGCGAGAGAGAGAGAAAAGGCAGATTGGGAAACCGCGAGCAGATGAACCCGTCGGTGGTCAGCGGGCGTGTACAATCCAAAAGTCCCCGATACGACAACTTAAAGCTACAGGACTGACGGATACTTCACCTCCGCACCAGAACCAACGTAGACTGGAGGAAAGTCGGGACACATACCTGCGGAAAGGAAGGAGAGAAAATTATAGATGTTACGTAACTTGTTTCTTGCTACATATAGTGCTGATCTGTGTGATTGTTTGCTTGTGGCGTTGGTAATGGTGATGGAAATGAGACGGCTATCACTGATTATATATCTTATAATTATGTTTTTTTTTTTTTGCGATATACTAGCATAAGGATTCCTGATAACATTAGGAATAATGATAATTGGAGTGATAATGATACATGACAACAACAGTGATAACAATAATAATACTCATTCGAAAAATAATAACTATAACCGAAATAATACATCCACAAAAAAAAGAAAAAGAAAAAGAAAAAGAAAGAAAGAAAGAAAAAAAACGACTGAATTAACATTTAATTGATTTAAAATTGTCTGTCTCCATTTCACCCCATTTTTGCCTCTTGACATTTTACACTTTTTTCCCCTGCATCTCGCGCAAAATTAACTGTTGTGATCACGCTGCCACGCTTATTGGCCGAGGCTATTTCCGGTCCCTGTCGCCTACCGCGTCTGTTATTTACGTCACATCAGTCTGTGCCAATCACTAGGTGTAACCCCCCTTCCCGCCTCCTTCCTGATTCTCTTTTGCAAATAATGGGTTGATTTTGCATGTAAGGTTATTGTTGTCATTATCTTTATTATCATTATTATTATCATCATTATTATTATTATCATTATTACTATTATCATCATTATCATTATTATTTTATCACAATTACTTTTATTAGCATTATTATTATTATCATTACATTATTATTACCATCGTTATCATAATCAATGGTATCATTATTATAATTATCATTATCGTCATAATTATGGCTGCTATTTTTATAAGGTATCTCTAGGGGCGTTCCACTGAGTTACTTATATCACTATGTTACACCATGGAATATTACTTTCCTTTCGTACACGAACACAAGCAAGGATGCACACATGCACACACACACACACACACACACACACACACACACACACACACACACACACACATACACGCACACATACACGCACACATACCCACACACACACATACACGCATACAAACACACTCACGCACATTTATTCACACAGAAACACATACAGAAACACATTTACTTACACACAAACATGCACACGATTACTTACACACATACATACACGCAATTACTTACACACAGATACAAATATACTTACATAAACACACAAACAAACACCCATTCACACATAAAGACCACCACACATATGAAGATTATCCCAAGTTTCCGGACTGTTCCACGGACAAAATCACAACCTGACCTTCGTACAAGTCGAAGGCGCATTCTTATATCTCCTGCATTCTCAAGCGTACTCCTTCCCCTCCCCCTCCCCCCCCCCCCCCCCTCTTTCATCTTCCCTCCCCCCTCCCCCCCCTTTCATATTCCCTCTCTCCTTCCGCTCCCTCTCTCCTTCCGCTCCCCCTCTCCTTCCCCCTCTTTCATCTTCCCTCCCTCCTTCCGCTCCCCCTCCCCCCTCCCCCTCTTTCATCTTCCCTCCCTCCTTCCACTCCCCCTCCCCCCTCCCCCTCTTTCACCTTCCCTCCCTCCTTCCGCTCCCCCTCTCCTTCCCCCTCTTTCACCTTCCCTCCCTCCTTCCGCTCCGTATCAAAGCTGAATAACAAATGCATTATGACGTCCCGTAAGTACGTGGTGAAGATTGACACAAAGTGAATATTTGATGTAGTCCATATGCGGCGTGGCTGGATGTATAACTCTCGCTTTCTTTTTTTCTCTGGGTGAGGGAGGGGGAGGGGGGATGGATGGATGGATGGATGGATGGATGGATGGAGGAGAGAGAGAGAGAGAGAGAGAGAGAGAGAGAGAGAGAGAGAGAGAGAGAGAGAGAGAGAGAGAGAAAGAGAGAGAGGGAGAGAGAGAGAAAGAGAGAGAGAAAAAGAGAGAGAGGGGATAAAACACACAAAGAGAGAAAAAAAAGTGATGGACAAAGAAACAGAGCGATATTAACTTTATGACGGGGAGAAAAAGATGCACTGGGGAGTGAGGGGGGGGGGGGGGCGTAAGTATAAGGGCGCGGATATGACTCGGCTGTTGGATTGCGCTGGCAGGATTTTAAACAACGAATGTACCAATAAAATATAAATTAACTACCATAGAGCGGATAAAAAGACGAGAAAACGTTTGTATGCACTTCTTGAAATAACATGTTGAAAATATCAGAAACATCCCACATTCTGAAATACTGATAACAGCAATAATTATAATAATACAATCATTCTAATCATCATGATCATCCTTGCTATCATCTTTGCCATCATTACTATAAGGCTAATAATAAATGACAGTCAGCAAGCGAGGAAGTCGAATCCAAGACGACTCTTTCTGGGTTCGGATTCAAGAAACTTGGTAACAAGGTCGACATACCAGACTGACCCTAACTATGATACTGCCAGCAATGCTATAATAAAAAGCGTTGTAACTCTGGGGTTATGGACGCTATAATGAGGTATAAAAAAAGGGGGGAAGAGAAAAAAAAGAAGGAAAAAGTTTAACGACCTTAACAGTGCTGTGTGGTGAGAGAGGGCAGGGGGGGGGAGGGAGGGAAGGGTGGGGGTTGCGGTGGGGAGAGATGGGAGTGGAGGGGAACAGGGCGAGGAGGAATGGGAGGGGAAGGGGAGGGGTGGGAAGGGAAGAAGGAAAGGAGAAAGAGAGAAGGGAGATATGGGAGGGGGATGGAAAGGGGAGGGTAGGAATGGGAGGGAGGGAGGGAGGGACATAGGCCTCACATATGAACTATCAAAGCACTGAAGTTATAAAAGTAATAAAGGCTCTCTCATCCGCGTAGTGACATAAGGTCGAGGAAAAGGGGAGCCATAAAGTAAAATAACACGAAACGAATTATCCAATGGAAAAGGACGACGAGAGAGAGAAAAAAAACGACCTAAAAAGAGTCAGAGCGAGAGGAAAAAAAAGTAATGAACACGACACCATGTATTACAGAGACCCGATGGAGGGAAAGCCTCGCTTAGTATGTCAGCGAGGTTCAATAAGGCTCATAAAAATACCCACCCCCCTGTATCCAACGCTCCCTCTATTTCCCTCGCAGGTCACTTCAAAATAGAAATCCAAATCTACCTCCTTCTTCGCCTTTTTTCACTCCTTCTCAGCAGATCTTGATTAATTTCTCTTGGCTCCTATCGCAAAACAGAACCCATAGGACCTCATCTCATCCAGAGACCAGATCCTGGAGATATATCAGGATGTGAACCAATGCGACTAAATCCTCGGGAACGATTGACTCTCAGAATCCTATGAATAGATCCCGGTTAAACCTACTACCGGGAAGAAGGAAGTGAAGCTGTAAGAGTCCCGAAGGACAAATAAATCTTGGATACAATACGATGGGTGTGCTCGTGTTTGTGGGTGCGTGTGTTCGCGCATGTGTGTCAGTGTTTATGTGATTTCTAGTTAACAAACAGATAATTCAAATTCACATCAAACTGTCGCATAATCATAGTTTAATCATATTCCATAGTATGAGAACGAACTTTAAACAAATCAAAGTAACGAAAACACCTGGCAAAAAAAAAAGAAAAAGAAAAGAAAACAATAATAAAAACTAACAAAAACGGAGTCTGGAACATAAGCGGCACAGAAAGGCCCACGAAAAGGGCAAGAAGACACCCACACTCCCCGTGGACTTCCCCCTCCCCCTCCCCCGGGTACAGTTTC